>JAQGCM010002894.1:0-10143 GCA_034699705.1 Hymenaphorura dentifera
CACCTTTGGTTTTGCAACCATCAACACTTTATCATTTCTAAACTGTGTTGGCAAGTAGAATTCGGTTGAAATTGATTCCACCGGCGACTGCCCTTCCAAGTCAACCTAGTAGATTTAAATTTTAAGTCATTCAATGCACTTACATTCAACCTGAGGAACTAAAGGGTTCCTTACCCTGAAAGACTGAGTAAACCTGTCGGCCATTGAGATCCCTTGAGTGATTTTGGTTCCAGAAATTTTGACGCGTGAATCTGCAGTTAACGCCAGGGCTGAGTTACCCTCCGTGATTTGATCTCCAGCTCGTACTTTAACCACAAATATCAAAGTTTGTTCCTGCTCAGTCGCATAGATCTCACTTAGTGAAAATTGCAGCTTAAAATGTGTTGGCTAAAAATAAAAAAATGTAGTCTATGAAAAAATATGGTATCGCGATTGTAGACATAAAATCTAACTTGCCTTGTTCATTTTAATCGGATTGAGATTTGTGCAATTGTATGATCCTTTTTCGCTTTCTTTGCACCCTAGCGGCAGGGACTGATCTAGTATCACCGGATTTTGGAATTCGGCATTCGATTTCCAACTCAACCCTATTTCAGGATTGTATGCCGGCTCTCCGTTATTAGTGATGCTCACAGCAATAGAAAACTTGGTTCCCCAATTAATAACAGCCCTATGAAAATGAAAATCATACAAAAATACCAAAATTAATTGAAATTTCGTGCAAACTGTAACTTACGACTGAATTTGTTTTCCTTCCGCTGATTCAAATGCAACTTGGGCGTTTAGCTTCGGAATGCATTTGTTAGGATCTTTGCACTCAGGTGCAACCTGGAGATCTTTGCTGCTTTGAGAATCATCCGGAAATGGACATTTTGGGCAAAACGAGTCCAAGTCTGTGAATCCATAAAATTAAATTCTGCGCTATTTCTGAATTGGTTCACTTGTCCAAAAACTTACTAGCATTTCCGTTGGTATTAAGAACAGGTTCTGCTGAACCACCACCCCTCGGTTTTACGATTTCAAAATTTTGGATGTGACCCACATTTTCAAAGTTAGTAGCTCCAGTATATTGAATTAGTTGTTCTAGTCTAATGGGTGCAACAATGGGTTGGTTCCCATCGCTAAAAGGCTGAAATTTTCGAAGTCTAACTAGTTAAATATGTTCACATTTTCAAAGGGTAACAAAAAATAGCCACACTTATCCTTACCTTTACTTGTCTCGCATTGAATGTTTTACATGTGGACTGATCCGCGAAAACTTCATCCTCGTAAAATGTCGACTCCGGAATAGCGAACCGTCCAAAATTCCGATCCAGTGAAATGGTGACGCGCAGTCCTGCAAAGAAATGCTGTGTTTTATACGGGAATTTCTATTTTGGGTTCGGTTGGAATACATTTAGTTACTTAGAGTTGGATTGACACGTTTGCCAGAGTAAGAAACACAAGAGTAAACTTGAAATTTAGTCACATTGTTGGGGACAAAATTGATGATTTCTCTTGTTGTAGCGTGCATGAACCCAATTAGCCCTGAAAGCGTGACGACTGGACGAGATCGCAGAATTACGACATTCCTCGAAAGGAATGAGCCGATTGCCAAGTCTAATTAGACATAAGATTTTTGAAAACATGCATTTTGGAAAACTTCAAAATTTTGGAAGCAATGTTTATACCCGGTGTATCATTGTTGTCGATGTCTTGAACTGTAGACAAAGAGCTTCCAAAGCCTTTAATGGATAGCATGTTGAAACTTGATGGAGCTATCCGATCTTGCGATCTCCAATTAGCAGGGATTGATTTACTTCCATAAAAAATGTACACTGCCCCTTGACCATTATCCTCGAACGGAGCACCGATTGCAATATCTAAAATGCGGATTCCATCGTTACGAATTCATTCTTTGCAGCTGAACCTGTTTGTTAATCCTAAAGTTACCTATGTAGCCGTCTTCATTTAAATCTCCTAAACTGACCATTGCACTTCCAAATCTTGCACCAGGAGCTCCAGATCCCGACAGTTGAGTATATTGTACTAGCTGTCTGGGATTCTTTAATGGAAAAACAAAGCCAATATTAACAACAAAAAATTGCGAATTTCAGCAAAATTATAATATTTCGAACTGACTGAATACGAGTTTGTGTAAACAAAAACACAGCCTTGATCTCCAACAATTGCAGAAGTTTTATTGCCAGATTCTTGCTCGGCATTAATTTTATTGACACTCGCAGATTGTGTATTGCACAGAGGGGCTGCCACGAATAATTCATCAATTCCATCATTATTCGTATCAACTGACAAAAGCACTGATCCAAAGTAAGCCCCGAATAATTCCTCGGCCCCAAGAAGAATTTGATGGCTGGTTAAAACCCAACCTAAGGAAGGGGTTTTAAAAATGACAACTTCTCCAGATATTATGCCACCTCCCCTGGCTCTTGGAGAACCTGCGGCGTAAAATGTTTCACCGTTTCCAAAATATTTTCCAGACGTCACGGAATATCCTGAAAATATTGAGTAGAATGAAATACATTTTATTTAAGATGAGTTTTGGCAATATTTTTGTTGCAAATTTGTGAGTATTTACCGAAATAATCGTAGTAGTGCTCAGGAATGTAGCCAAAGTCGATGGGTTCCCGGTAAACAATGTTGAAATAGTTGAATTGTGTCTCTCGAACTTTATTTTTTCTCGGCATGCTATTTCGTAATTGAGCACCCGAGTCCACATAAATTATCACGGAACCTGTTCACATAATTTTAGAATTAAATCTTAAATTTTATTGCCAAAATTTGTGTGATAATTTAACCTGTGAACAGTCGTAAACCAGGAGCACCCACAATAAGTTGATTCTCCCCGAGATGAGCTGACATTCCAAATTGTCCCAATCCCCAGTCATAAACCGACCCTTCGCCATTTGGAAGATTAAATGACTGGTGGTCTCTCACGTCTTAAAATTATTATTGAAATTTTGATTTGGTTAAGATCTTTGCAAATTTGCTTCATTTTCAGATTTTTCCAAAAGCTTACTATTTCTTTGTTTTTCAAACAGTGGGATCAATCGGTGATTATATTTGGTGGGATCGATTTGGAGATCATTCATATCTGGCCTCCATGTTTTGTACATTTTATTTTTCTCAAACCAATAGCATAAACCATTCAAAAAAGGATTTTCGTCACTTCCACGGCTCCAACGAGGTCCACAGGCCACAAACCGATCTGAATTACTTAGAAGGGTACCCCCAACCCAACCATCTGATTTGAATTCGTATTGGGGAAAATCTTCACAAGAGAGATAAGTACAGTTGTTTCCCCTCCGGCTCTCTACAAAATTTTACAATTGACTGTAATTCTAATTTCTGACCGTGGATAAGTAGGATATCGCGAAGTTAATTACAAATTGTAAATTACCAAGTTGAGGATCCAAGTTCATTATTTCACATTTATTGCCAATCCCACTTCGGGTTAGGCTGCACCGCCAAACCACGCCAGGTTCCTTAATGTTCGACGTTTTGTAGGATGGGTCCGTGGAATCGCCTTTCGGGTCTCCAATAAAAACCCTACGTATAAAATTGAGCAAAATTGGCAATTTGCAAAATAGTCTGACAATTCTTGATGTACTGACCAACTGCTGGGAGCTGTACCACTTCCAGATTGTACCAGCGTAACACTCCAACCGAAGAGACTGTTACTGGCCAAAGAACTAAACGAATCTTTGAAAACCATTGGACTCGTCACGTCAAATTGACTATTGCGCTTAGGGATTCTTTGGGCATTTATAATTTGGAATAAACCCAGCAATGGGAATATTGATATGTTCAACCAATTTGCTACTTTCATTTTAGCCTGAAGATGTAGAAAAAGAAACAAAAAATGTGCTGATTGCCTTCAATAAAGAAAACCGTTTGCCATCTTAATAGCAATTCGGCTCAATGTATGTATACGTAAAATAATTCAATGAGTAAATTGTGTCTGATTGAGGAGGAAGTAAACGCAGGTTAGTCTAGGCATGAGAAATAGATAATAGATATGAACCTGGAAATTCGTTTTAAAGGGTAGCTTAAATCGGAACCAAATTGAATGTGGTTTACCACAACTTCCTTCCTGTCAAATTGAATCACAGTTTGTTGAGAGAATCGACGCGAATCCAAAATCCAGGAAAGCGGAAATTTGTAATAAAAAATTAGTCATTTATTCAAAGTTAAATTGGATCGGATTTATGGCTTGACATTAGTTTTCCAAATTTGTCTTCAATGCTCAGAACTGTTCTCTTTAGCTTGAGATGTTTGAGAGTCAAGTTCAACTTGCTCCTCAAGCTGTTTTGATTGGCGGATTTCATCTTGAATTGCTGCAGCCATTATTAAACTCTGGCGTGCCTGCGAACAGTAAGAAAAAATTGACTTTTCGTTAAAAAGTTATGCGTCTCAAGTTGGCAGGAAGATATTAAAAGTTTATTACATTAGTTGATATAACTTCTTCTCTGGCAGCCTTCAGTTCTTCCAATTGTTTCTTTGTTTCTCTCTTAAAAAAACCAACCTAGAATTGAAATAGGAAACAAAAAATTCTACCGAAACGAACGGGCAAAATTTTGATATGAAAAATTTCCTGCATTTCTACAATACCTTGTAAAGGACTGTGACCAAGATAACCAAAATCAAAATCCCACCAATGGCTGCAACAATGTAAATCCAAACAGCAATTTCCCCCGGAGGTATTGTTTCCAGCAACGTTTGAGTCGTATCTTTATCTTGAGATCCAAGTGTTATAATTTTGGCAAATCCTTTGCTTTCGATTAGCATGGAGCTCTTTTCCATTGATTTAAGAAGTTCAGCTGTAAAATTTTTTATTAAATTTTCTGGAGTTCATTTTCAATTAAAACGTCGTAAAAGTGCAAATCTTACAGGCAGTTTCATTCACAATTGTAAATTCGAAGGTAATCGTTAGAGTATCTTCTCTCTTCATATTTCTAGCCATGCATTCAATCTCCATACATTCAACTTTTGCATTATCTCTGCAAGCGAATTCGAACGTATTTGCATTGGGTTTAATTTTCTCCAATTTTGAATAAATTCTTGAATTGATTGGCACATCCCTTTTGTGCCGTCCAGCAGCAATCTTCTTTTTTGATAATTCAAGCTCATGATCTGATTCATAGTCGACGTCCGGTTGAGTTGGAGTTCCTCCGGTAGTCTCATCCGGACGTTCAGTCGGCCCCTCAATTTGTGCATACGACCCGTGCTTAACAGTACATTTGTATTGTTCATGGTCTGGTTGTGTCACCAAAAGAACTTGTTTCCGAACATTTCCTTCGGTTATGTTCACGGGGATTTTAAAATTGAGTGACACAGTTTCGACGTGAGAATGACCGTCCAAACGAACCTGCAAAGTCAAATTAATATTTTAATATTTTCAGGCTTTGAAAAAATCCTCAGCTGTGAAATAAACTAACTTCGTAAACATGTCGAAATTTAGTATTCCAAACCACTCGATTAAGTGGTGACCCAAATATTTTCACTTGAGTATCAGTCACGAGCAGTAAATCAGCAGTGACTCCGCCATGAAAATCTTTGACACCGTCTTTGTAAGTAAGGGCTTCAACATCGACACCAAATCTTTCTTCTGGCCTTGAAGCGTAAATATCGTCCATGTTGAAATTTAGCTCCACTGTTTTCTGTTATTGTTGACGGGAAATAATTTTAAAATATTTACAGCATAGGAATAACAATTTGGTAATCTTTAGTCAACTGACGCTCTTGTTGTTCCGTAGATGCTCTCCGAGAGAGCAAGTCGTAGAGTGCCAAGGGGTCAAATATGTCGGATCAGAGCAAAACGCTGGCAAATCCAGAATTCTTAAATTTTGCTCCCATTTAATCTCAATAGTTGGTTTTGTAGCCGTTTGACCAACATTTTGGACATTGATTTCTAGTACCACTGATTTCGCTGAGCCGAGTATGAACCTGCAGTAAGAAACACAATTTTGTGAAGAACATTTCTGTTTTAAGAATTGAGCAAGTTTCGACTGGCGCACTTTGAAATTTTGGCCAGGTTATCCTTTCCAGGCAGTCGAAAGGCGGCATTGACTCTTAATTCTGGCAGGCATTGACTTCCGAAACATTCTTCATTAGAAATGACAAGTTCGAATGATTCAGGTTTAGATTCACCTTTTCCAACGCAGGTAGAGCAAAAAGTGTCAAAATCTATGTATAGTAAAATTAAGAAGTCGTACATATGTAGATCATAATTTTACAATTCATTCTTGCAAATCGTTGAGAAATACAAACCAGGGGAATTGTCGGCCATCTTCACTAAATTGTTAGCTCTGATTTCGAAATGACGTACACCTTTTCGCTTCTCGTTGGTGATATCATTGTAACCTATTCTTTGTTGTACAATAAATGGAGGGAGATTTGGGTCCGAGTCGTTGTGTTCCTAATCGAAGAAAAGCAAACAGACAACATGAATGAAGAGAAACTGCCAGCTTGCATTTTGCAAATTCCAAGTCAACCTTTTTCAGTCTAGCTTCAAGGGCATGGTATTTAATATCACTGCTGCTAGATATCCAATCTTCGTATCGCCATTCCCTGGGGTTGTTCCCTCGAAATATATTATTAACACGTGGTGTAATTTCGAATCTGTCATACTGGGGGTCAAAAACAAGGGTGACATTCACTTCTGCAGGTTCAAAAGCCCAATAAAGCCAAAATTAATTAGTCAATCTGCATCAGCAAAATAAAATTTAAGAGCGGACGACTTACTCAAAGGTTCGGTACGGCGCCCGAGCTTTGGAGTATATTTGACTCCCGTCCTGATAACAAATTCTCTTGCTTTACTCGGCAAAATTGTAACTTGGATTTGGTTAACAAAAAATCTGACATCGCCTTCGATCTGAAGAACTTGTCTGGTTCTGAGCACAACTGCTTTTCCTGACAGATAGGAACCAATTGCCAAATCTGCGTTTTCAACATAAATGAACAAATTTAGATATTCGCATGATATTTGCAAACTTTGAATTCTAAAATTTGGTTAGACCTGGAGTTCCATTTTGGTCAATATCCACCCCTGACGAAAAACTTGAGCCAAAGCCCAGAAGCGGATGGGGCGCACTCACCGGAAGAGTGATGATGTCCAACGGGGTTATCCGTTGGCTGTATTGAAGTTGCTGAAGTTTGTTACTGTCTTTTGTTCCGTAGAATATGTAAATAGCTCCAAGCCCGTCATTTTCATAAGGCGCACCGATTGCAATGTCTACAGAACAGAACGTTGGAAATCTAGTTTGACAATTTCGACAAGAACTCCTGCAAGCTGTAATTGTAGACATTGCAAATGCAAACCATTTAACGTGTCCCCGTTTATATCGCCTAAGGAGGTCATGGCAGATCCAAAACGAGCTCCTGGTGAATGGTTTTCATTTCCAAATAGTTTGATTGGTGCTGACTCGCCTTTCTGAAACTTTAATTGTCAGAAATGGTCAGCCTTTTCCTCGGAATCATTTTAAAGAATTTTTGGAGAATCCTTACAATGTCTCTTTCCCTGTACATATAAACGCAACCCTGGTCACCAGCAAGGATTCCAAAATTGGATGGATTTTGTGCATCGGCTGCGTTGATATCTTCTGGAGTGGCCGTACCGCCAACATCCACTGATCGCCCAGAACCTTTCCGAAAGATGACTTTGACGTTGGAACCAATCTCGCGACTAAAAAGTGGTGCAGCGACAAATAACTCATCGATGCCGTCGCCGTTGATATCTACTGCTAAAAGCACTGAGCCAAAATAAGAACCGATTTGTTTGCCACCTAAGACCTCAATTTCTTCGATAATTTCCTGCTGGGGTTTGTTCTCGGCTGGAAACTTAAATACGACGACTTCTCCGTTCAAATAATCTCCACCCCTTGGAGCACCACCGACGTACAACGTTTGTCCGCTGGAGTCGAATTTGCCGGATGTGACAGCATAACCTGCAATGTTGAAGATTCCAGTCAAACAATATGTTTTAGCAGGTACAAAAGAAACATAATTATTCATGTGGTCTACCGAACAATTCGTGCCAATTCGAATTAGTCAAAGGTCTTGACGAAATCATAAAGCTGGCAAAATCTGAGGATCCATATCTGTTTTTCCTTTCGAAACTTCCTGGCCTCTGAGTCCCATCTTGATATCGAATCACAGCACCTGAGATTTCGATTTGAATTTAAAAGTTGATGCTCTTGGGGTAAACAAAAATATTCGTAACATTTCGCACCACTCCAGACGTAAACTCCAGGTGCGCCAATCAATAGCTCCAGACCGAAATCTTTTTTGGACAAATGGGTAGAAATGCCGGCCTGGCCCACCGTCCATTTCAATGAAGTTTCGTTATTGCTCAAGGGAAAACGTTGATTTGCTGTAAAAATCAGCCAAATTTGAACAAATTTTGAATAGCTGCAATTTTGTGGTGGTTGTCTTACGCCCGTTAGGTCCTTCAAAGAATGGGATCAGCCGGTGTTTGTATGTTTTCAAATCGATTAGGCTTTCTCGCGGCGTATCGAAATATTTATTGACATCCGATGAAGGTAAAAAGTAGCAAATACCATTCATCAATGTTCCCTGCCCTCGGGTCCATCGATGAGCACAAGTGACGAATCTGCCTGAAAAACCTTCAGCGTCATTGTCGGTCGAACTCATCGATACGCCCAAGAAGTTTTGGAATTTGCTTTCGCTGTGCGGATAATCCTGACATTTTGCCGCAGTGCATTCCTGACCTGCGAAAAACCTTTAAAAGTGGATTTGACCGAATTTCAAATGTGATTAAAATTGATGTATCCCGAAAATTACCATTTGGACTTGGGTTCGGGTCCAAATTTAGAATTTCACAAGTTTCATTATTTCTACTCCTTCCAAGACTACACCGCCAAATCACGCCGGGTTCATCAACTTTGGGCAAGAAGGGCGAATTACTTTTCGGAGCACCGATTAAAACCCTAGCAGAAGGTTTTACCAAAAAAAATGTAAACTTCTCCAATGCACATTTGAAATTGAATTTTTGCAAGAATTTTACCAGCCCTTAACGAAATCAGGGTGAGTTGACTTCATGAGGGTAACACTGTAGCCAAATTGACCTCCTGTGCTGCCGAACAAATCCGAAAGTAAAATGGGGTAATCAGTATCCAGCATCCCGGCTGAGAGATCCATGCTCAATAATACAAGTATCACAATTTTCACAATCGATTGGTGCACCTGCACAACAGTCCATTTTTGCAGGAAAACGGTCCGGAATGAAATATTCATTTTGTTTGACTAACTCAACTAATATAGCTGAGCTGAGGATTTAAATCACAGTTTGCAAGTAATGTCGGGCGTCACTAATTAAAATAGAATAAAACGATAAAGAGAAAAAATTCAGATACACATTTTGTGGTTTGAATAGGTTGCTGAGAATTTATGGTTTATTAGGCTTTCGCCCTTTGTTAGTTTAGGAATCCGAAATACTGATTAAATGCATATTTATTGGTATACTGTGGGAAGTGATGGTCTCCTCAAGGAAGATGACAAACCAAGAAATGTTTCGATTCTGTGGTAAAATGACAAACCGCATTAAATAATCTCAACATTAGTTTTTTGCTGGTACTTCTTTGGTGCTGTTGTTCAGCTCGTACACATACATTACATGATATACTTGTAAAAAGTCAAATGCATGGCTAGTTCTTTAGAAAAGGAAGAAAATGAGAAAAGACCAAGTTCTTGCATTGACGATTGACGTTTCTAGCAAAGCAAACTATTTTATCACCCACTACTCCATTCCATTCCAAGTATGTGAGTAAAGTGTATGACGGGATGTTACGACGAACGACTGATGCGAATGATGACCTAATTAAGAAATGACAAAAAAGTTACCCGGTTTATTGGCATATTGGTAGCATACTTTCTTAGCTAAGCTAACTTGAAAGGCCAAACTTACAGAAACAGCAAGCAACACGACATGTTCAAAATATGCAAACATTTGCTCGTACTTTTTAGCAAGTATTCTGTCTGCACGGGTATAATACATAAACGTATAATAACATTGTAGTTTCCGGTCAACCAGCACAGCACAGCCAAATTGGATGCGGTATAATCGCACAGTGCAAATTTGAATGAATTTGGGCTTTAATAAAGCATACATTTACGGGCACCGTA
>JAQGCM010002895.1:0-10142 GCA_034699705.1 Hymenaphorura dentifera
CTTGGCATTTCATGTCAAGGCGATATTCAGTAAAACTAAATCCTTCGGGCTGTCCCTCAGTCGCGACTGATTATTAATCTTCCAACAATCGCTTGCCCCTGGTGAGCACAGCCCGTTCAGACCGCAGGGTATGGTGGCCTGTCAATTTACCACCAAATTCCGGCCAACAATAACGACCTTACCCATCTGAATGTGTAGAATATGGGCAACTGCGTAATTTTATAAGGGAAACATGAAAAGAATTTGTAGAAATGCACACTTTTTGGATTAATTTGGTGCGCAAGGCGCTCGCAACAAGCAATACATACACAAGACGGCGATTGTTGTGTCGACAAAATCGAATCAGACAAAAAATAGTTGGTTGAGTTGAAGAAAATTTGTTTCAAAGTATACAGATTGCACCTCGTTTCGCTTAAAATATTCGATAACATTATTATTGTATTAATTCATTACGTGATTCCATTCTTACGCATGTAAAAATGCATAAAATTTCTCACACACTTCTAGTCAGCCAAGCCCGGCCCCCTAAAATATGTGATTGAAAATAAAAATAAAATTTGTGAGATTAGTAGTGCCGGTGCCGGCCGAAGCCCACGAACGTCATCAATTTATTTTTTTGATGCGCAATTGTTAAATAATTAGTTGTGTTGCCGTGAAAAATGCCTCAGTGAAATAGAAACCAGTTTTGTTTTTCAACTCGACCCTACAATTTATTTGTACTAATATTAAACTAGCAGAATTCAAAATGTAAACTCTTCAAATCAGAATTTGAAATGAGAAACTAATGCATGTATTTGGAATATTTTGACTCAAATCAAAAATTTCTATGAAAACTTATATTATGAACGTTTAGAATTTTACTTGTTACTCTTTGTTGTCGAAATTAACAAATTAAATGTCAGAAAACTCAATTTTTTCCAAAAAAGAATGGGATTTAGAGTAATATTCACTCTTCACTCATGTTTCGACAATTTCAACTTTTCACAAATAGCAATACTCGGATGCCGGGTTTTCGCGTTGTCGCTTGACTAACTTGGCAATCAGAGATTCTAAAATCTTTATAAATTTGTGAGACTAAAATAATTATGCTTTCGGTGTGCACCATTAATTTATTTTTCCGGTGCACACTTTGTAGTGAATTTTGTTGATTCAGTTCATAGTTTGCCTGTTCTTGTCATTTTGCACCCAGGTAATCCACCCATTTTCAAAAAATAACCCGATCCACTCTACCGTTCTGCAAAACAAAACTGTCGGAATTGAAAACCAAACTTCTATAATCTGAATTGGATTTAGGACACTAATAATACTGACCAAATTTAACTGCCTTGTCCTGCTTGTTCCTGGGACACCAGGAAAGGCGGAGCGATTACGCAAAATACAGTGGTTTTTAATGAAAGAATTTTCGTCTGCAACGCACCTTTAATTTTCGTCGCACTGAAATTCTAACTTTGCACTCAATTCGATCAAGCAAAACTCATTAGAAACTAGCAATCAAACTTTTCAACAATCGTGTGTTTGTTGAAACTTGTATTCCTTAAAGTTTAATGAAAAATACTATATATTTAATTTGTATTTATTGTGGAAAAACTTATAATTCTAAAATCATAATTAGTTAGTAGATTTCTAAATCGGTCACTCTGGGCGGAGCGAAGCGATTAGATAGTAGATCCCTACTATTCGACGGGATAGCACGTTTCGTGGGTAAGGCTTTTTGGAAAGCCTACTCCTCCTACAGTTTCTATCCGATTTTGGCAAATAAGGTCTCTTCGGAAAGGTTTGGCGATATCGAAGGGCCCCTAGAAGCCCGAATTTTAATTTTACCCCTTGTGGGGGGAGGAGGGGGTCCTTTGCGGGTTAACTATTTAACCCATGTTGGCATGGGGAATATTTTTCAAACAAAGAATTTCGAAAATAAAACAAATATTTTTGTTTTATTGTTGTTGATTGAATGATTGGTTTGGGTAAACCAAAATACCTTGACGACTTCTAACATTAGGTGCATAACTCAAAAATTGTTAACAACTTAAAAATTTGATTCTTCGTCTGGTGTCCAAAAGTGTATGGGCTATAAAATTTTGAAAATTGATATAATTCCTGCTTTGGTCATTGTTGAAATTGTGGGTTTGCTTTCAACAAAGTTTCATTCCAATATTATGAAAGAGTTGGTCAATTTGAGTTGAGGGCTATTCTTGGGTAGTATCTCCAGTCAATTTGTACGCCAGTCGCTGCAATTTTCTCCTAGATCAATGACTTGTGAGCCGAACTTGAAACGGTAGAAATAGACCTGCCCGGATCAAGAGCTAATGTATCCACGAAACTTGGGTTTGTGTACATGATTCAAAAGTTGACGAGGATTAGAGAAAGACAACAACAGTTTAGAACAAGAAAATTACAGGTTGTGTTTGACGAAAGTTCTTAAATTAAAAACTACTGTATTCATCGTATTAGCTCCACCCTTCTGTGGTGTCTCAGGGACGGGACAACATACATCCTAGTTTATTCAGCATCTATTCGAAACTACTACCGCCGATTTTGTTGAAATAAACAGTTTTGGAAATCCCTGCCTCAGGAGGAGATCATAGGCAAGTTTTTAAAAAAATTCGGTTAGGAAAAGCTCTTTGGACACCGGTGGGAGAGGTTTGATTTAAAAAACGGGAATTTTGGCCTTTGACTTAAATCCCAGGCTATGAAGCTGGCTAAATTGACGGGATAACACAGAACTACACGGGACAGGAGCAAAGCAGGTGCCGCGAAGGCGAGGCGGTTAAATGATTTGTCACACTAGTAGTCATATTCAGCTATACCGAGTCTTGGTACTTGTTGAAAATGGGACACATTTTTGAAATTTGCAGACAAGACTATCGGAATCGAACTGTAAGCTTCAAAAATCAGAATTTAAAATGAGAAACTACTGGCCTAATTTGATTAAAATAAAGAAATTCTAGAAAAGCACTGGAATAAGGTCTGAAATGGGATTATTGCATTTAATCGTTGGTTTGGTTGCCGAATTTCAGTTTCACAAAGTCAGTCCCTGAAGGCTCTCGAATCGGTATAATCTATCGGAATTAGAATAATCATTTCATCATTGTTAAAAACTACGACTGCCATTGCAATTTAAGTGTGTCGTATTTTATTGTTATACAATTCGAATCAGAAAGAATAGAACCCTTTTGAACCATTGTTGAATTTGAATAAACGTCACACAGAGTAATGAATTATTGTCGGTTGCCATTTGCTTGTGCTTTTGGGTGAGAGACATTTTTGTTTCATTGTACAAACTTTGAGTGGAAATGAATTAAAACCTAAAATTCTTTTAATTTAATAATTCCAACAATTTATCAATGCCTCCCATGTTGAGCTGTGAAAAAAATGTCTACCAACCTCACGTAAATTCTTCGATTTTGCGTACTCACGAACATGGAAAGATTTTTCAGCTTCTGCGTGGCATTGTTTAAAGCCAGATAGACTCTATAGACTTGCTCTAAAATGATTAGAGCGTAAAGTGAACGTAAAGTCATAGATGTATAATTATTGTTGTAAATATGTTATTTTTACTATTCTGTTGCTAGTATTCTGTTACTAGTACTTGTGCCTAGTTAAGCGATGTGATTGAATCAATTTCACTTCTTTCCCACGATGTATCAAACTTTCTCACAATGTAATTACCCAGTTATGGGAAATTGTGTTAAGTAAATAAATAAATAAATAAATTAGAATTATTAAATTCCAAGAATTTCTGGTTTTTTAATATTATTACGTATTATGGGCTTCCATTGTTATGCATGTAAAAATGCAAAATTCGTGTGAAATATTTGTAGATTTGTCATACACTGCTAGTCAGCCCGACCCTCCAACACAATGACAAAATTTTTGACTACAAGTAAATGGAAATTTTTGGAGATTAAAATTGTACGTGGTCGACGCTGACGACTAACACCGTCAATTTAATTTTATGATGCATAATTGGTAACTTTTGCAATTAGTTGCATTAGTGAGCTGCGGCTTAAGCCAGTTTAGTTTTTTAGCTCGACCCTACAATTTTGGTTTTACTGGAGTTCAACTAGTAGATTTTAAAATGTAAACTTTTAAAATCAGAAATTTGGAATGAGAAACGAAATGAGTATCAAATCGGCCACTTTTGATTCAAATCAAAAAAGAAATACAGTGTCATGAACGTTTTGAATTTTATTTGAAACTTATTGTTGCATAATTTCACAAAATCAGCGTCCCATAACTCTATGTAGAGTTTCCCACACAAAAATCAAGGTAAGTTCAACGCTCTGCACAAATGTTCTGCGAATTTTAGTTTGCCCCGATTAACAAATGTAGGACGTAACTCGGACCCCGGTTTTTTCTCGTTTGGCAAGACTAACTTGGCAATCAGATATTCTAAAATATTTCACTTCACTTTGAGTTCGGGTTTGAAAATATCAAAAAATCAAATTACCAGTTAATTTTTGAGTCGGTTAAGAGCCAAAATGCCTATGACTTTGCACATTCCATGGTCAATAGCGTGACTAAGCTATGCAATCGTTTAAAATAGTGAGAAATTACTACCATTAATTATGCATATTTCTCATTGGGAAATTTTGTTGATCAGTCCAGATCATCCAATCGACTTTGGCTGAATTTTAGAATTTTTCAATGTCCCTGTTATAGGAGGGAAAATCCCAGAGGGATTCGCTCAAATTATTTCAAAGGCCAGCTAAACGGATATTACAAAATCTTTAACATTTTAGTTGACTCACACACAAGGCGGCATAATGTTCTATCCTTCCTAATGTATTTATAACAAATCCGGAAAACTTCCAATTTGCTTAGTGCCAGATTAGTTGAAATTTGCTTTTAATTATTGGCGATTTTTTCCTACGCACCTTTCACAGGATTTCCAAATTTCCAAAACTAATATCTTTTTTAAAAATTATGTGATATAATGACTATTAAAATAAAATTTCAACGATGGGAAATATCACATTCATGCAAGTAGTTTAACCCATGGGGGGTCAGGTAAGTATCTTGATTTTTTTACTTTTTAATTATTAGTGAAATATTTTAGCAGAAAACTCGAGTTTGGCAGCATTCAAAAGCACTAGATGCTCTCAGCGCAGCAGGTGGAGTCTCTAATATATTCTAATTGAAATTTTCGCTTACATTATTGAATTGGGAGTTCAATAAAATTGAAGTATTTCCTTTCGCTCGGTGGTTATGAGTTTTAGAAACACTGATTAAGTGCCAAAGTCGATTAAACTTATGTGAGAATGACAATGGTTTTGTTGTAATAATTAGCAAACATTGACGCCACGATTTAATTATTGTACAGCTGACTTGGACAATAACTTAATTAGTTGGGTAATGGTAATCTGATATAATTTCCGCTTTTCAATAGTTGATGCAATATTATCCGTGCAAAATACAGAATGTAAACCTTACGCGATTGTGATTATGCTCTGGAAACTCCAAATCAATTTTAACCAAAATTTGATTTGCATTTATTATTTGAGATGCTGCCAAATTTGAATTTCACGGCAAATTTTACAATGTCAACGACTTGTTCATCTGTTCTGTTAATGTATGTTAACAGAGTATTATTCTGAGTCATACAGAGTATTATTCACAGAGTCATACAGAGTATGTTAATCTGTTCAACTGTTCCGAGAGATTTTTGTTGTTTTTGTTTTTGAAAGCAGTTGAAAAATTTAGTGCGCCTTTTTTTTTTTACAAATTTTAAGAAATGCAGCTTGAGTTGTTTGAACTACATTGAATTATTAATTTCAGCAATATTTCAGATTCTTGCATTTGATTACTATGTTTGAGATTTATTTATCTACTAAAAAACGTGAAACTGTGCTTTGTATGTGTTGATTTTATACAAACTATACCGCCAGGAAGCAATTATTTTAATTTGCCTGTAGTCGAAACTGCAATCAGTTCTATTTCTCTAGCAAATTCGTAGACCGTTTTGTTCAGAAAATAATATCCAAACCATTGCCGTCCAGCAAAAGCTTTCTGGTGTTCAAATCAAACCAAACAATTTGTGCTCAATTTTGGAATTACCTGGAATTATCTTGACAAATTTTCACTCTTGATAGAATCCTTGGCAGTAAGAGTTGTTTCCGTTTCAGTTGCTGAATTACTACTGTGAATGTGACCACAGCACCATCTCAAAACACCTTTTGTGGACTTGCCTTAAAAATGCTTGTGAAATTTTTATCACATTAATTGTGAGTTGGAAAAAAACTAAAATATTTCGTTTCGCTCAGTGGTTATAAGTTTTAAGTGCCAAAAGTCGGTTAAAAAATTTGTGTAAGAATGGCAAAGGTTTTGGTGTAATAATTAGCAAACACTGACGCCGTGATTTAATTCTTGTGCAATTCACTTAGACACACACCAAAGGTAGTTCATCTCATCTGGCATTCATGTGACAATTATGTGGCGATTGGATTGCAGTTTTCTGTACAAAGGTTGCGAAGTATTTGACTGTAAAATATATGACGTACTGTGCAAAAACTTCTACAAGCGTTTTGCTCTGAATGAGTTAGTTCCCCACTTCCATACCTTGTTCTGAGGAATTTGCACAAAGTGGTGATTCGAAAATTTTAAGTGCGAAGCTAAATTACTATTTATCCTTTCAGATTAGGCTTTACAATTGTACATATTTTACTAATTTTACCCCAATCAGCAAAAGTGAAATATTCAATTTCACTGCGGTTTATCAATGAAATAATTTTTTAAACTTTGACGCCGTAATTCATTTCTAGAACAATTTCCCTACCCAATACCACAGTTTAGTTCAGTTGTAGGAAAATGTTTCAATGTAAAATGTGAGACATGCAACAAAAAAAAATTGTGCGACAGTTTCACTCGAATGGGAAAGTGCTGCCGAGGGGTTTGCAAGAATTCGAGTTGGGAGTGGGACAATGTCAAGTCTGCGCGAAATCTCTCCGCAAATTTCAGGTCAAATTCATTTTGGCTGTTTTTTGTTACGGAAATTCTTTTTTGTTTTATTTACAGGAAGCACTGAGTATCATAAAAGGTAAATTCAAGGCTTGCGTTGCTGGTGACCTGCTGTTGAGTGCGGACTCTTGCCATATATCATGAATGGTTACATTTGCACATAAGTGATGCAAATTGAGGTCCAAATGAATTAAAACGTTTACAATTTCTCCTCCACCTAAATTTGTTGATAAATAATTATAATTACTAGTTTCCGGACAGTAAGCAGCCGAAGTAAAATCTGACGATTGAATAATTTATGAATAAACTTTTGTGAAATTGCATGCTTGATACAATGCTTGATACCTAAGTTCAAAGTAAATATTAGCTTCATTTATGTACACCGAACTTTTCGTAATATTTGAAAATCTTTCCCCTAATTAAAGCCTAAAAATGTCGAATGAATTCTCAAAACTCAAAAGTTCAAAATTGAGTTTTTTTTTGCAATATCTAGCTAGACAGCTAAACAAGCAAGCGCTTTTGAACCTCCTTTGAAAAAGTTTGCTTACAATAAATACCGACAAGAAAGCAGAGGAAGTCCAGTAGTCGGATTGGAAGCAGTTCAACCACTATTCTTGATTTTTTTCTTAGCCTTCATGGAAACTGTAAAGTACCAGTTTCTAAATTTTGATATTTTTAACTAAATTGTTAATTTGAAATTTGGCAAAATATGGAATTTTCCGCGGACCGAAAATTCTCAATTGAAGTTGCAGCAGGTTTCAGTTTCCGAGAAACTGAAATCGAGCCTCTTGAATGGAATCGACCTGAACGCCTCACAAGAGCAAGGAGCTTGACGAATATGTCAAAATTACAAAAGCAATAGCGGAATCGACCATTTTGTTTTATTGTCCAGGCGAGGGGAATTTGAATCGCCAACGAAGAAAGTCACACTGGGAATTTCAATTTCGCCTTTCAAACTAATAGAGATCGGTTTGTATTCGGAAGTGGAAGTCTTAACCCAAAGGCTCTTGTCCGGCGCATGATAGTCCGGGACGGGTAAGAAGACTTGGCTAGGTCTCCTTGAACAAATTTTGAGGAAACAATCTGAGCACCTATCTCGCGTCCATCAGAACCGTAATCACACCAACTCAGCTCCGATTTGAAGAGAGGAAAACTTTTTCTTTCGAGATCCAGAACCAATTTCACCTTCTACGTTTCCGGTTCCTAGAAATTCGGCTAGGTCACGCGCGGGTTAGATTGGTCCTGGAATATTGAATATTCACAAGAGGGCTATTATATTCCGGAAATTGCCCCCTAGCTACCATTGCCCCTCGACAATTCCAGCCTGCGACGACTGCAACAATTCCCGGCAACATTTTCATAAATTTGTGTTTTAAAATACTGAAATTAAGGAAATTCAATTAATTCGATATACGACAACACTGCCAAACTTTCAATATGAATATGTATGCGAATTTTTTCTTTTTTGCAAAAATTCGATTATATTTTGTAAATCGTTGGCGCAATTGCTATCAGCCTAACAACTCAACATTTTATTAAACCACATTGGACGAATGGACTCAACATTTTGGATTGTGTACAAGATGTCAATTATGAAACTTTTGGTTAATATTTTAGCTCAGAACAAATTCGAAAATTATTTGATGACGTCGATATGCAACTATTACGTAATATCAATATCAACTGAGACATCAAAATGCGCCTTAATTTTTGTTGTCGTAATTTTATTCATTTGCTGGATAAAATTCAGTCTAATAAAATCCAATAATAATAATAACGACTAATCTAATAAAATCCATTTACTAAATAAAAAGTGTGTAATTATAGGACACGAATGTCAAACAACAGCACTTACGTACGTTGGGCTGAGCGCTCGACGGTCAAGGATTGTGAACACATTGCAGTTGAAATCCAAAGTAGAGCTAGCCTGTAGAAAAGCTAATGAAAAAAACAGTCACTCAATCATCAGGGTCTCAAAGGCTTGACTGCTCTCCAAAGCGAAATTAATTTTGAATTTTAATTTAAAATTAATTTAAGTTAATTTTCGTGGGTTAAATTAGCTGCCAATTTTCAGTTTTGTCATTTCCAGCATTTTTTGGGCAAATGCTTGTCATAAGCCTGGTCCGCTGTTGAGCTTGCCAAAAATTTTTTTTAAAAGAATCAATTACGCCACCGATTTTACATATTTTTTATCCAAATTTTACGATGTTTTGTACTGAATTTTTCTGAAGTCGATTTTTTTCAAAAATTTTTTTTGCGATGCCTTGATGGTCATGGAGCTGAAAATGACAAAACTGAAAATTGGCAGCCAAATTATCCCACGAAAAATAACTTTTTACGATGACCCCCCTGCCCTGTTTAATTTTTGAAGTGAGACTACAGAATTTTTTTGACCTAGAAATTATGATTTCAACAGACTAATTTTTATATTTTCTTCCTATTGGGGTCCCAAATAATGTAGAAAAAAATATGCCAGGTCTGGACGCTTTACGCATGTCACGAACATCCCTTGTCAGCATTCTTCGTATATCTTATTGTTTTGCGGCTTATTTTCTAAATTCATGTAAAAATTAGAGTGTATTTTCAGAGCGTCGAATCGAAACTGAATTCTGCCAATGCAATGCAATGTTTGCCTTGTTTGCTACAATTTTGATCAATTTTCTATACTTATATTTCGACAAAAACCAAGCTGGCTGGTAGGTAATTGTAAACTTGCGGGAGTAGAATTAAATGTCAACAGCGTCATCTGGTGGAGCACGTGGTGAATTAATTCTGTAAACGCGCCGAGACTTGAACTTTCTTCAAATCGAATAAATCCAATCCGTCCAAAAAAAGTTCAGTCTTGTCAACTTTTTCACTGTTCACTGGCACTTTTTGTCGACAGTCGACATTGCAATTTGCAATTGGGGATTAATTGCACTTTTTGATTCGTGTTCGTTCTCGATTAAATATTAAAAACGACAGTCAGTGACAGTCGTGATATTAATTAACTTGTCAACATTGAAATGAGCAGCTCGTCGTCGTCGCCATTGCATTGCCAAGCTCCAGCGGCAGTGGCAGTTCGAGTTGCTCTTCTCAAGTTCGGAAAGCACTGGAAACAAATTGGCTAGCCCATAGTTGACCGCACTCGCGAGTGCTGAGTGCTCAGGAGTGCGCGAGGGGCCCTCAGCACTCGCGAGTGCGGAGTG
>JAQGCM010002896.1:0-10140 GCA_034699705.1 Hymenaphorura dentifera
GAGTATTCGTCATAATCACATCAATTCTCAAGGATCTAAATTAAAGCGAAAAAATGTGTCCGATCCATCATTGCGTTAGTTTGAAGACTTGATTGACATAATAAAAATTAGATTTTCTAAACTTGCATTAAATTTATAAACATGGGATTTTGTGCGACATGCGACAGTCTGTATTTTGCTGAGAAGTTGTATTTTATTTCTCTGATCTTAATTCAGTGTAATCAGAGTATGCATGGAGTTTGCATGAAAACACGTACGAATTTGTACTACACATAGCATTAAAAAATTATTACGAGAGCTTATATTTTAACTGGATTCAATAATATTTAATAGATTGATAATTAAGAATCGTTTCTGATTCTGCTTTAAAAGTATTGTGCTATATAAAGATTAAAGATCAACAGGGTAAGGGTAACATCAATTCGTTCTTAGCAAATTTTATGCAACCCAATCAAAGTATTTGTTTAAAAATAATCTCAAAGTCCGTAAACCCCACATCAAAATTGCTCAAATCGCTATTCTGCAGCGTAAAGAATTTAGGATTGTTATGCTAAAATATAATTAGTTGATCATTAAGTCTCCAGAATCTAATTACGTTCAACTAGAACGTCTAACCTCCAAGCTCCTACTTTATAAATAAGTTCACAGCCTAGATCGGATTGGAGTGATGGTTGCGCATCTAGATTGTCCTACCATTAAAATCAGGTAAAATAAATTAAGTTTCATTGTTGCATCAATTAATTCATCCAACCTACTTATCAGTAAGTTAAGGTCAAGTCAAAACGTTTTCATTAATTTCAGAGCGGCATATTACAGTACATTCCATGTGCGCGTAAGTATTGTATTTAAGTCTATTAAACCACTTTTCGTCCAGCTGAGACCCTCTTAAAAATCGGATCATTTGGATAATGCCTCAATTGATACTTGATATTCCCATTACGATAAGCTCGCCCAACCTTCCCATTCCCAACACCATAAACATTTTTAAAAATCCAAACACATATAAACATTTAGAAACGAGACAAAACTACAATTATTGCAATAACAATTCAGAATACACTACAACTAAAACGTACTCCATCAACAACCGGACAACCCAAAGAACTTCGAGAAGGTAAACTTCCATAAACGTCGAGACTTTTTTAAGGTTCAAGAACCTGTCGGGCTTGTGCCAGAGGACGGTGGGCTCACTAGAAGAGTGGTCGAGGATGGAGTCTCTTGAGCATATCCTACTCTAGTATTTCGTTTCTCAATGCTACAGAAAAATTGAACAAAAAGGAAAAACATAATAATGTTGTCTACAAAATATGGAATCAAAAATATAAAAATCGGCAAACTTGGCAAACGTTCACAAAAACGTACAGTGACAGCAGCTTCACACGGCTTCGTTATAACTTTGGTCAATTTTAATTAAAGCAAACAAAAATTTGGTTCTAATCCATAGTAAGCAGGATGCTCATAAGATATGTCAAGCCCGGAATTACAAGCAGATCAAATTTTGAATTACTTAGAAAGAGGGCTAGGAATCCTTAATTTGCTAGTATTAATAGTTGAATAAATGAAGGCATTAATACATCCCATAAATTACTTATGGCAAATATTGAAAAAAAGCAACTGATTTAAAGCGTCAACGGTTATTAGATACAAGCTTGTAAACTTCTCCAAACTGAGCAGTCCTATTTTAAAAATATCAAAGCAAAATGAGAGACTTTTCAGTTTCTCTATATCAAATTCGTAGTGAATTTTTGGAATAGCCAATCTAAAGTATTAAACGCTATCCACAGAACGCAACATCAAGCGTGTTATTCAAACGGGACGATTTGGTGTCACTGACTGGTCTTTTGGTGTTCGAGGAGGACTCCCCGCTTCTACGTCTCCGGGCGCCGCATTAATGCTGCCTTGCAAATTATTCACGTCTCTGTCTCTTGATTCCGTTCTGTAGAGGGATGCCGAACTTGGCGGTGGCAATAGAAACGACACATACTTAGCCTGGAACAAGAAAGAAATTAAATCAGTACAAGACTTGAAGTTGCAAATGAATTTGACAATTCAAAACTTAATTACCGTAAGAGCTGCGCTAATAATCCCAATCAAAGCTCCGACTGTGACATCACTCCAGTGGTGCTGAAATAGAAGCAACATTTAGTTTTTAGCAAGCTTCAGATGAGACTCAGATCAGGTTGACCAAATACTAAAATAGAATTTGATACCTTGTTGTCCATAACTCTAGATAGAGCCGTGAAATAGGCCAGAAGTATGCACAAAAGCTGGGTAGCATGTTTAACCAATCGCAACACATTGCTACGTCCAGCTACCCACTTTACTTGAATATAAATTGCACAATACAGCATTGTGTATGCAGAGAACGACGAATGTCCTGAAGGGAACGAAACTCTTGATAGAGCTGCGTCATTGGGAGCATCGCATTTGTAATCCGTGATGTAGGTGTGATTGTAAACTATTCAGATTCAAAACAAACTGTTAATTCGTTTTCAAACAATCAATTTCTTCAAAGATCAACCAATCAGGATCTGCACCCATTCTGGTTCATGGTCGACGTTTCAATTTACGAATTAAATTAAGTTTTTAGTTTCGTATGGACATGGTTTCCTTACTTCCGCAGTTCCCGAGTTCGATCCCTACAGGTTTGCACGCATCAATGAAGTTAGGACGAAGACGACCAATGGTATACTTGCCAACATCGGTTACCTTAAAAACAACAATATGCAACGGTGAATGCTTTTCTCTTAATTGTAGCAAATTTTGTGGATAGCTAATAAGCTAATTTCGCATTTGGTAATATTTTGTGACAATTTATTGTCTACTTACGAGCTGAGATGCCACAATGCCGAATATAAAATTGATGATATTTCGATACATGCATAGGAACCATTTTGGTACTGGCCGGAAAAGAAAATGCGACGATTGACGACATCGTCGATTCACGAGGAACTCTGTACTGATGATCTAAACGATTCAAATACATCATCAATTAGTCTCATGATTTCAAGCTTACTGCAATCAAATTTTCTGAACCTGACATTTTTCGAACTACTAGCCCTAAGTAATGCCAAAAATAGTAGCAACATTCATCGATTCATCTAATGACTCCAAAAAAATTCTTAATTTGAATCATCGTCCGTCAAAATAAATTTAACATCTTTACTAGAATCTGCTTCGGTCGCAAGAAATTGTTACATGAAAATCCTATAGAAAAGTGTATGCCTGGAAAAATCCTACTATATTTCTCTAAAAATTCTTCAATAATTGAAAGAATCCTGGGTTAGGTTAGGGATTCTCTACGTTTTTTGATCTTTCGAAAAACTTTCTGGACGAGCCCTGATGTAGACTTCACTTTGCACCTACATAATCCAATTAAAATTGAACGCTAGACAACACCAAAAAAAACGAAATCTCAAGACCCAAAATGCGTTTTACTTCATGCAAACACTGAGAAGTATTAGTCAGCATTGAAAATAAATTGATTAATTCGTAAATGAGAAAAAGTTTGCTGGGGGTTATGCAAGCGCAGAAACAAAATTGCAATGCAATTAAATAGGAACCAACCACGGCGAAAGGTATGAGGAAACCATAAATGTAGAGGAGGTAATTTGGAACGGTTGACCCCTTGGATGGATACCGGATTGATTCGTCCTCGCAGTAAAACCCTCGCCTGGATGGTGTTACAGTAGTAACAAATATGAGAAGAACGATGCCACCTTCAAAGAAATCAGAAGCAAAAATACACGAAAATAGTTAAATATTAAACCGTCAGCTCCTAACATCTACCAAATTATTTTTGTCAGATTCGTTCTCTGGAAAAATCATGGCTAACTGGATTGGTATATCAATGTTACATTCTGATCAAAAATCTAAATTTAAAACTTGAAGAACTGGAACGAATCCCCGATTCCGGAGGTCGGATCTGCCCAGTTCGGGTCGGATATGGTCAGAAGAACTCAAAGGTTATCTTCTTAATTTTAAAAAAGCTAAAGCTAAGCGGCCTTAAAATTAAACTGGACATTGTGAATAAGAACTGGAAGATGAAACTGGTCAGAAGCTCCAGAAAGAAATCATGAAGACTGAATACAAATCCCGAGTAGTAGAACATAAATAGCAAGCTACCCCAAAAAAAGCAGGAAACAACTTCAAGCAAAATTTTGGTTATCTGGTGCAATTACCTTGACGTTTAACTCAACTAATCGATCCAATCTAAGCCAAAGCTTTTACAAAATTACTGACACTCAGGTGCAAACTAAACCTTTAAATACATAAAACCACAAAGTGTACCAACAACTATGGCAGTACGAACAGTACGAAGTAAACGTGATTATTGTACAAAGACTAACGTTGACAGGCAATTAAATAAGATGGTAACAAAGAGCATGAGAATGACCGTAGTGAACAAGATGAGGAGGCAGAGTGCAGCGAGCGTTTTCGAGTTGAAAGTAGTATTGGCGATGACAGGGTATCGGATGGACTCATCGTCACAGAAAAATCCGCGTCTGGGTGGTTTAGCCAGTTTTTCAATCAGTATCACTACTAATCCGACTGTACCCAAAGAGGAGCCAGTAATCAACCACCAAGTCAAACCAAATTAAATCAAATCCAAATCCACTCCCAAAATACAAATCAAACAAACACTAATAGAACCAAAAACAAATCCTTAAACTATCCAGTTCGCCGGAATCGAATATTTTGGAACGTTTTTTTTATACAAGTAGTGCACTATTTGACTCTTTTTTAGAAGCAGGGCAAACTAGTGCAGGAAAGAATTTTTCACAAATAGTCTTCTCTTTCAAAAGAAATAAAATCAAACTCAAACCAAATCACAAACTTTAAACAATCTGCTAATTTTTAGTCCACAACTTTGAGAATGGTGAGTTTGATATCATTTTAATACGTATGTGATCGATAGGTTTTTAACTTCCACATTTAGTTTCTAGTTTAAGTTTGATTCAGTTCAGTATGAAATATACAAAATGCTGTTCTTTGAAGACTGCTTTGAATTCATTCTATCATTTTTATTGCATTCGTTCCGAGCACAAATTAATGTGCTGCAAATAAATCTTCATAAACTGCTTACAATGCAACATAATGATAAGCTTAATTCATTTGTATTTAAGAACCTTACCAGAGCCCAATGTGAAAATGTCAACCAGAGCATTTGGTATAGTTAAACGTGTGTCACCCTCGCCCATTTCTGCAAGGGATAAATAAAAATCAAATTGAATTGAAAAATACTGCTGGTTAACACAAAAACTTTTGGTATGTTATTAAATATTGTCTGCTCCAAAATTGTGCGAACAAAATCAACTCTCTGAGTGAGAGTTGACGTCTGGAAGGAAGCAGAATCATAAGCATTGGGAGCTTTTTTGTTTAGTTAAAGTTACATAATAGTCAGCTAAGACTTGTGCCAGTTATCCCCAATTACGAAATAAGATTTTATTTAGTATTTAGCAATCTAATATTCGCAATGTTCGAGACTAATTTCTTATTGAATGAATGGAGCCAAACCAGAATTTCTTCCTTCCAATTCCAAGTATTTAGCTCGTGGGCTGAACTTGAACAAGAAATACCCGGAAATGTGGTCTAAATGTTGTTGAAAGCATCGATATAATTGAACAGCACATTGCCAACTTATAGTAGGACTAGGAACAAGCTTTAAGAACATCGGATATAAGTAA
Source organism: Hymenaphorura dentifera (assembly GCA_034699705.1). Taxonomy (NCBI): domain Eukaryota; kingdom Metazoa; phylum Arthropoda; class Collembola; order Poduromorpha; family Onychiuridae; genus Hymenaphorura; species Hymenaphorura dentifera. The sequence continues at coordinate 5,688 of JAQGCM010002896.1, forward strand.
AATTAAGTAAAATATTCACTTAAAAAACACAAATGCATACTACGCTACAACTACAGAGTAATACAAATCAAACTTACTTAATTTTTCCTTTCGTGTGGTTTCTATGATTGAAAGTTGCGGCGACCGCGATTCAATAATAAAACCTTTGGTCGGCTAGAGGAGACGAAGTTTACTGAACCACGACTGAGCAATTGAGATGTTTGACAAGAGCAATTAAAAAGTTATTTCGCCGTGTGCCCGAATGGTAGTCTTATCATTCCATTATCAGTTATTGCCGTATTTAGTAGAAAATGTTATCAGGTCAACTGGACATCAACGTCAACCGTCCCCAAACAGAAGAATACTTGTACTTTTCAGACTTTGTCAACTTCTTCGTGACCTAAAAATAAACATTATAAAATGCACTGTTTAAACAAGTAATGCTTCCAAATGTATCCAAAATCTTAGGTAAACAGAACAAAGTCTCTCAGAAGCGACAGACGGAAGTGAAGGCTTACATCGTCTTTAGCATTGTGAGCAACGAATTATGTTCTTTTTTCGAATCTTCTAAATTCGTAAAAACGTAAACATTTTCTGGGTTGGGTTGAATAAATTTTCAACCCTCTACATAATAACGTCATTACAATAAACGTCTAAAGTCACGGTCATGAATATAAGTCCATGACAATGACGTGCTTAGCTGACGCATGGAATTGAGTTTACAATTTGTGAGTCTGTCATTCGTTTGAGCTAAAAGATAACCAACAAAGTGTTTTGAAATCTAATGACGGAATCAGTGATTCATAGATAAGATAAGTTAAAATTGAAAACAAATCAATCATCACTAGCGCTGCCTACACACTCACTCGACTACCCTACCCGAGCTGTGCACTAAACTCACATTTTCATTTAGCCTCAGTATTAGTAGATCTAGATGAAAGACAATTTCAATAAATTTTGTTTAATGTTTGACTGCGTTTGATATGCAAAGACTGTACTACTACTACTTTACTAACTTTAATACAATGGTTTGGTAATAAAACTAACCGCAAAGCACAGATATTTGCTCGCCAAAAATTACCCACGGGCACGGCTAAGTCCGAGATGTACAAATTTGTCTGACAATTTTCGATGCAAATTTTTAGTTAGAACTGAATCATGAATTTGTGTGCTATGCACGTACAGTCAGTCGTCTCCTCGTCTCTCGCAAAGATTTTCTTTTGAGGTTAAAAAATGAGATCACATATTCGCACATCTCACGGAGTTGTAACAATAAAATTATTCTCTTCACCGATGATGCATTGTCTTAGTCTTTCAGGTGTGTACTCTGTGTACTCAACGCCTACTTAGAACCAACTTGTAGTAACTCTCTCTTACTCATACTCGGTACAAAATTTGCTAATAGTTTTAGCACTAATTAGTTCTCCAAATAAGATGCAGACTCGTGAATAAAATTCAGAATTCAGAACCACGCTGCTGTTATCCTCGAAATTTTGCATGTTAATGAAAACGAGATGCCCAAAATGGTTACTTATTCTGTTCATTGAATAGAGAATCTGGAAATACTGAATGAATAATTTTGGTCAGTGTCAAAAATTCAGTAAAATAGTCACATCTGAATTAGCGATGATGTCGAATAAATTCTGATCTCTTACCCACGGTTAATATTAAGCTGATTTCAAGCTGGATAGCAATTTCTTCAACTGCACTAACTAGTGTTATTGTTGCACGTTTTGGCAAATGCAACAGCAAACTATGCTATGCTGATCCAGCTGCATTTAATCATATTTTCTGCATTGACATTGACATTTATGATTTTACACGTGTACTCCAAACAGAAAATTTAAACCCCTACTCTTGAAAGTTTAAAATTTAGAGCATGTATATATTGATGTATTCCTCCTAATGCAGCAAAGTCGACATAATAATCACTCATGAACAGTTAACAACTTTCAAAATAAACTCCTCAACAAATTAATCGGATCGTTGCATGGAATTGGAATACACGCATGCTTTAACTACTTCCGGAAGTAAGCAAATTTTAGGAAACTTAAGAATCGCCCAGATGATGTAGCTCATTTAATTAATTCTGAAGAAATCTTTCCAAATTCTCTACAGCATCATTTTATATTTACGATATTTACATCGTTATAATAGGTTAGAGAATAGTAAGTAGTTATCATGCACTCGTAGTTTAAAGTTGTGTAAGAATTTAAGCGTTACTCTAGAAAATTCTGGGCAGAGCCGTATGGAACTGCTAAGAAACCACATTGCATTCTGATTCTGAGTCACATTGGCATTTGGCAATGTAATGTTTCAGGGACTACAAAAATAAAATTATAAGAATGTTAAAAAATTCGTTAACCAAACCTGTTGGGACTTGACTCGAATAATACGAAACCGATAAGCCGACACATTTGCGCGGAATATGCTAATTCAGGCATTCAACGGCATGATAATGATAAATTAACTTAACCTAATTAGCTAAACAAACCAATTGGAATTTTTTGCGAATATCTGTCCTCGTGTATTGTTTGGAACTTTGGAAGAATTCGCAAAAGCATAACATTCTAGACAGTAAATGAGCTGAGTCCTTTCCTTAATTAATATGCCCTAGCTTTAAAATTCGATGATAGTGCTGGTTGTTCCCAGGATTGTTTTTGTGCTGTATAATTAATTGCGTTCAGCCCAGCCCATCGTTAGCCAGAAAGCATTACTAATTACTACACACATTTTTATCTCGTTTTGAGCGTGCTTTGTGCTATCTCAATTTCAAAAAATATCTCACCTTTCTTGTCTTGCGACCTCCACGAATATAATATGTATTAGGGATTTATCGGCAGGAATCAATTGTCAGAGCGAATCCGACTAACTAGTGCAGTGCAGTAATCAAATTAGTCACACTATATTAAACTCCGTCAACAGTTTTCTGTCAAACTTCCTTTTTTAGAAATCACCGAAGGTCACCAAGCCAGGCCAGGCCTTGCTTTTCTAGTCGCCCCCGCAAAATCCGAATTCCCGAAATTCTCCTGCCCAGGAGTTCACACCTAATTCAGCACAGACAGCACCACCAGCCAAGAGCCAGCCAATGTTGAAAATAATATCGTGGAATGCTGCGAACAGCAAAGATTGAGTGTGTCTGGCACTGCACTGTACAGTTTCGGGTCGGGCTCTGAAAATCCGATCCGAGGATCTGATATCCGGTCCGATCTTAGAGCATCCGATTGATCTTTTCGGAATTTTGACGGATTCGGTCAAACCATGTGCGGGTCGGGTCTAGTCTAGATACGGTGTATCATAAGGAATAGTAGACACAGACTGAGATTGTGTGACTTTTTAGGCTCGCCCCAAACTCAAATCAAAATAAAACAGCAATAACAAGAGAACGAGGTCGATTCCGAGCCAATTCCAATTTTCCAAGGAAAGAAAGGGTTGAAGCGAGAAGCTTTCTGAAATTCTTGAGGGAAAAAGTCCCACAAACACAAATGTGAAATGTTTCACAGTTTCTGTAGAATTCGCACTTGTGGAATGTCAATGCAAAAAATGCAAATGTGAGTGAGAGAGACTGAAGGAGGTGTGAGCCAAGAACAAGCAGCGGCAAATTATCAAAGGCCTCTCAAGTAAAGAGACACTCAGAATTCAGTATCAGAAGTTGAATGAAACAAGGACAGGGTGTTCCTCTCCTTTCCTTAAATCTCAAAAATATTTGCCCGTACTGCATACTGCATTTTTACCAAAATTTAGAATAGGGTAGCACAACACGCGTGAGTATCGGAAGGTTTGCTGAAATTTGGACATGCTCTGTAGCTTATCTCATGATGATAGATAATGATCGAGTTTCCTGAAGACAACGATGACATGGGGTCAGCCATTTAATGAACACCTTAATAAGTGTCTTCCACTGGACGGAAATTTGGTCCAGTCCATGGCATGGACAAAATGTCAAAAAAGGAATTGAAAAACGGATTGTCTGACAATTTCCATGCTAGATATCGGAAATGGAATATGGAATGCTTATTGGCACACTTATTGGAATTTCGGATTCTAAATTCGATCAGTAAAACAAGAACAAGGTTTAGTTTAGAGAATTGAATACAACTCCGAAGAATTTTGCCTTCATTTTCATAAGACCGATGCATGCATCGCATCAGTCAGGCAATTCACAAGAAATCAATAATAAATTTTGCAGCCGCAAGGCAAAATTAAGTAACGTGACCCGATATTTGGTCACTGAAATAAAATGTTTAACTAGACTGAAGTAGTAATGTGTGCTATATACGCAAAGATTCACAGAGGTGAATTTGCAATAGTGCCGGGTATATCGTCTTGACTTGAGAAGCCAGTAGCCAGTTCCATCCTTCCATTAGGCATGAGGTTAGGCCATAAACATTTGTCAATAATTCATTAACTCGGAATGCGTTCTAATTAAATCATACCCAAAAAGATCAACCATTTTAACGAATTATATAGGATC
>JAQGCM010002897.1:0-10140 GCA_034699705.1 Hymenaphorura dentifera
TTTCTTGGAATGAGGACAAGTTTCCAATTTCTTCAGAGCAGAGCAACTGAGACGCCCAAGCCGACCGAGCCTAGCCCCTGGTAAAAGTCTCAAGAAATAGTTCTTGAGTCGTAGTCGAAGTCGAAGTCACAGTTATATTAAGGTAGCAGATGCTACAAAAGATATTAGATTTCCAGAGCAATCCACCCGTCCTCAGCCACGTTTTAATGGATTTATAATAATACTTACTTCTTCTTCTCAAGATTTGGCAGCAACCACCCGACCAACCAGCTGCTGGTTTCATTTTCTAATTGCACAGCAAGGCACTCGAAATTTCTTAATTTGATTTGGAAAGAGAAATCAAATTGCCAAAAAAAGGTTTAGTTTCAGCCAACCAGATTGCAAAACTCTTGCGCTTAGGCCTGGTTCTCTGTAAATTACGTTTTTTCAGTGACAATATTTCGTCGGGCGGCACTATTTTTTCGTGGTTCAGAAAATCTTTGGTGTTGTAAAAATTTTAATTTTTTTTTGTGACTACATTCCTCCCATTCGTTTTACTTGTAATTCAACTTTACAATAAACATTAGCTAGATAGTCATATACACAGGAAACCACCCTGAGAATTTAGCTCGAAATGTTTACTTTACACAGCAAGTTGTGAAACCTACTTAGATTTTTAAACTTAAACTTTCACTATTTAGTTAACTTGAAAACGAAATCGACGAAATGTGTAAATCATGAATTTGGCTGAAAAGTTTGATCCAAAATTGTCAAATAATTAAGAAAGAAAGAAACCGTCTGCCAAACTTGAGCAGTCTGGCCCGAATATCAAATCAAGTTATTCGACTGAATTCGACATACAAACGCAATGTAGATTTTCATAATTGGTGACCAAGAAAAACTCAGGTTAGTGCCTATAGTTTTATTTAGTTTTAAGCATACTAAAACTATAATCATAACAGTTACGTGTTCCAAAAAGTTGCATGAAATAGAATTCAAATGTTCTTTCATTGAGTCCAAATTCTATTTTTTTAGTTGATTTTGCAACTTTATACAGTTTGACATACAAAAAACTGATAACCTGCCACCGATTCTTATTGAAGTTTTCCTTGACTTCTTGAAGAAAACCGAAAAAATCAAGCACAGCAAAGAGAAAGACAGACACTTTTTCTCTTGCCAAACCTTGTAAAAAGTTTCAAAAAATAAAAACCTGAGCAATTAATTTGAATTTTTAACCAGTTTGCGACGATTTCCTGATTTGCGCGTCATGTATGTACATGTACCATTCAATGTTCAGTTTTAGTAATCTTGCAAGTGCGATCAAATTTCATGCCGTTTATAAGCTTGTTAAGCAGCGAGGCCAAATGTATTTATGGGCTTGTTGGAGTTGTAGGGGCATTCATAACGTTGTAGGTAATTTGTGTGACTGGTACTCAAACGAATGAAATTCCATCCAACATAATAAACGGGACTTAATGTTGTTAGATAAGTATCAGAGAAAGAGGCAAGGCTAAGAGGGAGTAAATTTTTATTAGAATGTATATCGTACACTGCATTTCATATTATTGCATTTGAGAGTGAGAGTCGGTCGTAGTACTTTTTTTTCGTTATAGATTTTTCTGTGAGACCCACCGACCGACCCTCTTTTGCTTTTTTCTTGACTGAAACAGAGAGAGTAAATTATAGGAAGTCGTCATAGGATGAGGATGACAATATTCTCCCCCATTCCCACTGATCTGGAGGATCTTAAGGGATTCTCCGAATACGTGCTTTTTATTCCAAAAATATGAAGTAGAATTTATTGTGTTATGGTTGTGAAATGGTGTGCGGAACATTCAGAAGCTGAGCTAGCTCAACTTGGTGTACAAATTCGAGTGCTGTTCTCTCATAAAATTTCCATTTATTCTAAGAGCAAGATTATGTAAATTTGTCCTGCCTTTATGCATATAATAGTAGGGCATTCCGTCCGATCTACCATCTCGTTTTCATCTTTTTTATATATTATTTATCCCTTCTTATTTCCAAATTATTTCGTTCAAGATTGGATTGAGTCGATGGAGTGGAAGTAAATGTAAGAAGTTTTCATGGAGGATGGAGTGTAAAATTCACTATAAAAGGAATGCATAAAAAGATGGGAATCTTCAAAGTTATGAATTGCTTACTATTTGGCATAATTTGACAAGTAGATGCACTGCAAATCTTAATTAAATTCCATAAAAACTGTCTGTCAATTGTTGGGTTTTCGCTTAATTTTGTCGAAACATAAAAACCCGGCTTTGACAAAAAGCATTGGATTTCTGCAATTATGAAACCTTGCTGCTCAAGAACTGTAAAAACTGTCAAAAAATCACCGCACTACACTGCAACCATTTGCCAAGCAAGTTCTTTTATTTTTGTGCAACAATTTATGGAAATGTTCTTCAAGGCATTCAAAATAGTTCGAAAACTTGAATCCACTTGAAACCTGAGTCCATATATTTTACACTTGTGGAATTCGTGTTATAAATCCAGTTGAGTCTTCAAAAGTGCATTGCATGCATGCATGCCGTGGAGTCGTTGTAGTCCTAGAAAGTGTCATATCATGTCTTCTCTGTTCTGTCCTCGAGTTTCGTTTCATCCTCCGATCCGAATTCCTTTTAAAAAGTTGTAAAGAAGTTACATTTGAAGTATCCATTGAAGTTGTTCAACGATCCGAATAATTCATACCTATGTACACACATACATCAACCAGAGACCATCTTCCACGAGCTCAGCCATGCCATCAGACAGACAGACTTTCCCCATTTCTACATTTTTTTCCTTCAATTCTCTTGTTCTTTCTCCCCTCTCACTACTCTTCTTCTGTGGAAATCTCTCGAGTGCTTTCTCTTCGCCAGCACAGCACTGCATTGCATTGTCGATTGTCCACTCCCTCCAAACACAAAGGCAAAAGACACGAAGAGAGGACTATTTCGAATTTGTGGACAGGCCAGGCCAGGCCAGATTCTATCTTCTGTAGTTTCTAGTTTACCTCTCTCATTTCCCCCAAAGACATTACTGATGTCATCAGTCTATTCTCTATTCCATATTCTTCAGTCAATATACGACCGAGGCGAGCTGACCAGACCATTCCATCCCATGGCAAAACTAAACTTGTCCGTGAGTTTCGATTGCCTCTGGACAAGAAAAAAGTAAGAAGAGAGAGGGACTGGGACTGGTGCACTGCAATGCACCATACAAATATTGCTCCTGAAAGATTCGTCGAGGAGTTTCTAAGCTCCTTTATGATCCACATTGCTGGGTCTTCTATCATTGTCTTAAGGCGAAATTTGGTCCAACAAGCCTTGTTAATCAATCAATGTCGGCAGGGGCAGTCACAATGTGGTGGTGGTGTTGGACTGGACTGGGCTGAACTGGACCGGGCATTGTTTTTATACCTCATTCCATCCCATGCATGTTGTATCCATGGGTCAACATACTACATAAGAATCGATTTGTCATGGGAAATGAATCATGTTCTTGCTAACTAGATCTTTGCTCAGAGCAGAGCACAGCAGAGTCTGAGCAAACACACTTTCATTTATTTTTGTATTAGATCCGTCCGTTCATTAATTAACAAGTGGCAGAGTCGCTAATATCGAAAACGGCAGAGTGGGGCTGAGGCTCTGGAAGGAGGTAGGTAAAGGACGACTGATTGTTCACTGATTACAAAAATAAATTAGTTTAATTGGTTTTCAGAGTTAAGTGGAGTGCGTGATTTTGATTTTGTGGGCTGGTGCTGCTAGGCTACTTGGTATGCAGTTGATTCAGCATCTTTCCCACATTTCATGAAAGCCTTGGAGAAAGTCAAGTCAAGTCTCGTCCTCGTCCTCTACTGCTTCTCATCTTACACGATTAGTCCGGGAGAAACTTGACTTTCAACTTAAGAGAGGAGTTAATATTCCAGTCGGGGAGAAACTGAATACTTGACTTATTGACTTTGCCATTTGGCCTAAAATCTGTACAATCTTAAAGTCCAGGATTAAGACGGGTGTTGGTCCTTGGTCGCGTGAAACGAAATGAACGTAGACGTGGAAGAGTCACTAAAATGACAACTTTGGGGCATTTCAATTAGAATTCTTGAGAATGAATCTTGAGTAAGAAGATGATGAGTCGAGGAGATTGGTGAATAAGTGCTTGCTTGTGATGACAATATTTAATCCTGAGATTACGAAATCTTGATGAGCAGAGTGCTTGAGTACTGACCAATTTCAATTCAACGCATTGCAACGTTTCATGCTGTAATGGCTAAGCTTGAATATATTAGACTCTAATTTTGTTTGGAATAGTTTCAATACTTACTAATTAAATTTGATCAGCGATTGCGTTCTTATCAATTTAGAAACTGATTTCCAAATCCGCACTACAACTTTGTTAAAAATGTAGCATAGTGTGTATTTTAGCAAAACAAATGATGGCATTGAATTCGCAAAAGAACGCTTCGAGGCCAAAGGCACGCGTACGGCCGTGGTATCCAACCAAACTGAAAATAGCTGCGAGATCTATTCAGCACAAAGATGCAATTCTGGAAATTCAGCATGCATGACCTTTCAAAACCAACACAGTGTAATATTTTTTAAATTCTCAAGTTGGCACTGGCACTGGAAATTATTCTAAGGTGGGCCAAATTTAAGATTTGACGTTTTGTCTAAACCAGCCGCCAAGTTCTGGTTATTTTCGGCTCTGCCACTTGAAAAGATCTTTTTTTGAACAAGGCCAAGCCAAAGACTATGAATAAAAGGTAAACCCCTTCCATGTTTCAATTCCTCAAGTATACTTCCCAACTAGCCTCCACTTGAAATTCGAATCCCAAAAGAAATTTGGACTGATCGGACGACTCACGGCTGGACGGACTCGGTTTACAATTGCAACTCAGCAGTCTTAGATTTCGCAAACCTCAGAATTTTGAAGGACGGACTTGTTGACGATCCTTCCGAAGCAAGACAGACAGACTCGACTGGGGAAAGCATGCAAAGCACAATTCTTGACTTAGAAGTACCTCTTAAATTCTTGGAAAGCTTCGAGACGTTTTCTATTTATATCGCTTTCACTTTCACCCTTTGACTTCTCCAACCACCAGAATTCAAGGAATACCTTCGAAATTTGAAAAGAGCAGAAAAGGAAAGGATTGTGGATTCGTAGAATACGGAATCGGGTCGAAGTCATTGTTTCAGGTTCCACGGAGAATTTGGTGAAATTGAGTACCAGCAGCAGAAGCAGCAGCAAGCAGGTAGAGTTCGAAGCTCACATATTACGTGCTTGGGTTGAGTTCCAAGGTTCCAAGGAAAGCAGCAATGCAATCAGAAGCTAGAGTTTGGGGAGAACGTTGGAATTTGAATGTGTGTCGCATCCCTTTTTCTATTCATTTTAAACAATAGGACCAACTTTATGGAAACTAGGGAATTCCAAAATGCCAAAAAGCCTGTGTAGTGTGACAAGGACTGTGGCTCGAGCGGCCGGCTTGGGCTTTCCTGGTTGCAATTTGGTTTGGCATTTTGAAGAGAAAGTCAAGTTACCGCTGCTGCTGATGCTGCTGCTGAAACACTTTGACTCTTTTAAAATGCAACGTCTGTGGCATATGCCAGAAGTGCCAGCCAGCCACATGCAGGGTCCACTAAAGACTTTTTCTTTTTTCTTGTAGAATTTTTTCTCCTTGTTGACAAGGCAATCTTCACATTTTTAAATTTGAATAGAATGTGGTGAAAAAGTCGATTCACTTGAATTGCGTTCTTTTATTCATACACATGGCGAGTGTGAATGTGTGAAGGACTTCTTTCTTCTTCTTGGCTAGGCCGACCAAAGAAGCCCAGAATTGCTTGGCATAATTCAGCTATAAAACGCTGAATTCCGGTTGCCGGTGTGATGCTCGCATTGCATAGACTTTTTTTTACTTGCAGAACAGATGCATGGCATTGGCATTGCAGCTTGGTGAAATGCGGTAGTAAACTTTTGACTCCTTGCCCAGCTCAGCTCAGCCAGCTAGCAGCTAGATACTCAATAAATCCAAAAGGGTTGGTTCTTCTTACTTACTTACTCAGTTTTGGACGATATTTTAGAGATTGGCTAAGCTCGGCACGTTCCAACGTAAGAGTCCAAGTTTCGCCACTAAAAATTCTTGAGTCTAAATTTTATTTCAAATCAGGATGCATATATTTCAATGGCCAAGTTTGTAAATAACAAATTCGTCACTGATGTGAGGTGATATGAAATAGATTTTGTGAACTTATACGTTAGCCCACTCCGACATCTGTTTCTAATAATTTATTTATTCAACGAATTTTATAATTCTTAGTTGTCATCCAAATTGTGAAGCAAGTTTTTAGTTTGAAAGACGAGTCGAGACACGAGAGCCAAACCGGTTGCCAGTTGTTTTGACCCGAAGGAAGTAACAGCTTGGTTGTGACTTTGACCGTGTCGAAAGTAAAAATACATCTTGCTTCAATTTTAAGTACGAGCCAAAGAAAATGGACGACTTTTTAGCGAAACTAAATAATTTCAACTGTGCTAAATATTTTAACAAAGCAAGAGCAGAGATATATCGAGCTCATTGTATTTATAAAGATACACTTTAATCGAATTAATATTTTAATTCAGCTATTTAAATTATTTAAAACAAGCTTGTTATTAAATTATTTAATATATTTAAAATTAAAATTTTATTAATTTTGGTAAATTTATTGTGCATTTGTAACTAATGCCGAGTCTACCGATGTTTTGATTTCTGACTAATTAAAAAAAGCGTAGTCAGCTCTTGCTACCTTTGATTTGGTTTAAACCAGCTTCTTGCTTCGATATGATTTGTCATTATTCGACTGTCGAAAGTACAGTTACGAGAAAAATCTAGTTTTAGCAATTGCTTAGTTTTGTCCAGAAATATGTGGTTCAAACAATGGTACTGCTCAGCAACAGCCTAGTCGAGCTGCTATGCACAAAGCCCTATGCATTAAAATGATCTGTGTAATATCGTTAGATAAATAACTGAAAGATCCTCAGAGGGCAGTTTATTTTGATTAGAATGAGTGCATTAGTTCCCCCTTTGAAAATGAAGCAAATTATGCGAATAAGCATAACAATGTTCAAGCCTCTCCCCCTCCCTCGACGCCCTATTAAGATACGTGGTTTTACTTTTAAACCAGGAAATACTGCTGCCTCCCAAGCCGGGCATTCTAAAGGTTTTTTTTTACTGCTTTTGTATTCTTCCACCGAAACAAATATTGTTATTTTGATAGGGGAGTGGGAGTTGTCAAAATATTTGTAGGCTTCTTAAAGCAAAAGCACAAGACCGGTCTGAGGGTAAAGCAGATCTTAGTTAGTTGGCTAAAATTAGTAAACTTCAATTATTCAAATTTATAATCATGGTTGTCAAATTTATTTGACGAAATAGATGTACCAGAGGAACTAGACGTTATTTACACAACTATTACTACTAGCTAAACACGGTGTGCATTTGGGAATTTTCAGTTGGGTTTTGAATTAATCAAACCAGTCGGGTCCGACCTAACCACAACACGTTTGGACAACATAAATTCTGTGCAATTTTATGAAATTTTGAAGGAACCTGAACCTGGGCTCCAAATTGGTCGCGTGCTTTCAAATATGTGAAAAATAAATTGTGAATAATATGCATAAAATCCCAACCATATGGGGTTGACGTAAAAGATGAGGAAATTGGAAAGATTCCATGGAATGTAATGCAATGTTGAGCTGGAAAATGGAAAGGCTTTTTCTGAAAAGAAGTGGCAAAATGAAACGACTTTTCACCCTTCCTTTCGTTTTCTTTGCTTTCTCCCCAGACCAGAGCAGAGCAGAAGAGTCTGACTTTCACTTCAGAGTCTTCGCAGAGGCAATGCACAGGGCAGGCAGGAAACTCACGTCATATTTCATGAGGGTAGAGGACCAAAAGTACTAGAGGGCCAGCAAAGCATTTCGTTTCAACGCATTTCACAATCCAAAAGACTCTCTCTGAAAACACTGCCTCCACTTTCCTCCACTGGGGACACATTCATTCATATTTAGAAAATTCCCAAGAAGGGTTCAAATGTTAAAATGTTCCTATGTATACCTGGCTCTCCTCAATTCATATTTTATACATGACGTGTGTGAATTCAATTATTTTTTATTTTAGGAAGGGGGTTGAATTCAGTATCAGTAGAAAGAGCCGTTGGTGCTCTCATTTCATGTGTATATTCCTGAATAATGGGTAGAGTTCAACGAAGTCATTTTTACAGAGTAGAAATTAGACTTGGATCCGGATCGAGATCGGATCCGCTAAATTTTTTCACTTTTAATACAATTATAGCATGGTAATGTTAAAGATATACAAATATAGTTGTGGTCAGCCCTATTAAATATCCGAAAACATATCTTATGAATTGCAAACAGCGTGATTAGGTCACCAAGTTAAGTCCCAAGAAAATAGCTGTAACATAATCTTGTGGTTCGATCGCTTTGATTTTTTGCTTGTTTTTGAAAATTAATTCACAAACCACTGCCGCTGCTGCATATTTCTGTGTAATTCCTAGCACTAAGAATATTAGAGACAAGAAGCCGCGAAAGGAACGAATAATAGTTACAAAGAATTGCAAATGAGCTTTCGCTCGTCTGACTTCATTTACGTTCCTTTTCTTGACTTGGCTGGTTGTTTGGCTCTGACTTTTCCTTCAGTCAAGGATCTCAAAATGAAAGTTGTTTATTCACCCTGACAAGTGAGCAAAAAAGGAGAACACTTTATGAATATTTCTTGTTGGCTGAGATTGTGCTGAGTCAACTTGTTTTCAACTGTTGAATACTAATTGTGAGTGTAAATATGTTTGGAAAGTGAATAGACAAGCAGAATATGAGATGCACTGTAAAGCACAAAGTCGAAAACAAATGTATCAGAGGTTTGTGCCAATAGATTTGTGCTTTGCAGAATCTCTAGTTTGTTGACGATTCCCAGAATTGTCGAATTGTCAAAGTTGTTGTTGTCAGTTGCAGTACGAATTCAATCTGGTAATTGAGTGGTTTTTGGAGTGCAAAACGGCCTGGCTTGGCTTGAGTTGATGATGGTCAATCAGGTTGATTGGAGAGGTAATAAAAATGATGAAAAGGTATTTCCTCCACTTTGTGAAACGATAGGAGTTAGGAGTGCTTGAATGTTGCACTTTACTAAATAACTTATGATAGTCAAGTGAAAGCGAAGGTTCTCTCTCTCTTTCTGCGAGTTCATGGAATTGAATTGAAGAGTACATAATGAAAAACCAGAGGCTTTGAATTGAATTCAATCAAGTTGATGGATTTCTTTTAGACTTGTTCGTCTCAATCGTGGCTACTTCGACTATCGTGGTTTTGGAGAAAGCAATGCTTTTGCTGGCTGGTAGTCCGGTGTCCACCTTGGTGAAAACTTTTGATTCACCACCGTTCAATCTATGCGTTTCGTGTTTAAAAATCAGGTGATAAAAAGATTCAGTTGGACAACAATTAATTGATTTGCAGATGGCAAGGGAGGAAGCTTCAGTATCCACTAATTTTTTGTGATTTTCGAATTTAAATTTAAACTATTGGTGAAAAAAATCGAAAAATACGTTAAGGTTTCACGTAATTGGGGATGATAAATAATTTGTAGTTAAGTAAGTCCGTTTAGTATATAGAATAATGTCGATAATCGGGGTCATTAATCAATTTTTGGACTTTAAACAATGATGACACATTATAACAGTTGCACGGATCAATTGGCATGATTGTGTCAAAGAAATTTAAGAAAAAATAATTAGTCGAAACCTAACGTTATTTACGTTGAGAATAAGACAAGCAGAAAATTCATTTGTGTCAATGCCGGTTTTTGAGCTACCATTGCGCAGATTCTGAGCAAATCTACTGTCTCGATTGTGTACTTTACTCTTTCTCTACTCAATTTTTTCATAAGGTTTGCTATAAATTATGAACAGAGACTCGCTCAACGTGTTGCTGACAATAAATGATTGGCTCATTTGCTGTAGACGTCGATCCTTTGTTCACTCATGTGTCTTAGGATAGAAAATGAAATCTTGTGAAAAGAATTGCTTTTCGTTATAAAGAATATTGCACACTTCCTTGCTACTTTCACAATTTGAGGAGCACTGTGAATGATATTTTCAATTAATAACTTTGGTAGTTTTGTTTGTC
>JAQGCM010002898.1:0-10138 GCA_034699705.1 Hymenaphorura dentifera
ATTCTTGTCGTGCCCAGGTCAATGAATCCTACCGCAGTTGATTGGATACTAAATTTCATCGTCAGGTGGATTGTCTCACATATGTCGTATTCGTTCTCTTTTCGTGCATGCTCTGTAATGATCATTTGATCATTTTATTTCTTCTGAGCTGACTTTTTGGACTTGCATTGTTTGGGCCTAACCTGACATCCAACCCTAGTGCAGTGCGTCAAACACCCAATTATCCCAACGGACAAAGTACCGGAACCGGAAAACAATTAAATATGAATCCAGAATGATGAAAATTTGTTCCTCTAGAACCAAACACGACACCAAAATGTTACCATTATCTCGGAAATACGAACCCGGTTGTACAAGGAATGTAATATTTGATGGTCCATCCTTTTATTTTACTGACAACCAAGTAACTACAGAGACTGTACTCGACACTTTGGGATTTTCACGTAAAAGTAAACACCGAATCCACTTTTGAGTTCGTGTTTTGGCATTGCCCGCGTTACCACAAAATGTTTTGTTTTTGCTTTGCGTTGTGCTCCCTACATTTCTAATATGCCGTACCTGTAAAGTAGCAATGCTTACTTCCGCAGTGTGCTCTTGTTCACTCACAAGTCTATGAATAATTTAAGCTGTTGCTTTAATTTTAGCTGAACCAGCTAGGATTCGAAGGTCTTCATTTCACTGAAATGCACAAAACTGGTAGAGAGAAAACCAAAAAGTTCAGTGTTTCTCACTTGCCGATGCGGTTGTACATTTTCAAAAAAATGTTGAGTCAAATTTCTCTGAGAATAGTTAAAGTTTCGTTGAAATGTGGTTGTGCCCTCAAAGTTGTCCCTTATTCTTGGGTCAGCAACACTCAGAAACTGATACCTTGCAAATCGAAATTTGGGGTGTTTATGTGGTATTTGGTTACTTTGGCTTTCATACTATACTTTTTATTCCTTTGCTCCAGTTTTGCAATATCGTTGCCCAAAATTCGTCCGCCGATTGTTGAAAGTTTTGTCCACGTCACTTGTGTTTTGTTGTGTTACTCCTTTACCATTTGCACGAGAATGACTTGGAGGAATTATTATGAAGTACCATTTTCCATCAACGAACATTTACGCTTTTTCAACAGCATTCAAGGTCATGACCATTTTATGGTATTTCTAATTAATCAATGAGCATTTCGAATACACTTAGCTTAAATTTAATCATGTTTTAGCCGAATTCAAACGCCGTGATGCCCCACCGATAAATCGTGCCGCAGTTGCTGCAATTATCACAATAGCCATATACTTCGTGATCCAACCCCCTCTCATCCCAGCTGTTCTTACCCTGTTCCCGGAAGCCAACTTTCAGATTGCTGCGTTTTTGTCGAATCCTCACAACTATAGTACAAAAGGTGTCTTGATGGGATTGGTGGGCTTGGGAATCCAGTTTTGGACAACTTGTTTGATCTCCGGCGTTCTGGCTTTTTTCGTAATTACATACATAAGCATCGCCGCAAATTACATCTTCGTGCTCTCCGAATTAAGGTTTTCTAATTAACTTTTTGTAGTAGAATACCTTTACCACCAACACAATACTGAGTACATATTATGTCCAATATTTCTTTCAGGCCCATCACCTCAAGCTTGCACACTTCTGATAATTTCCGATCCCCGCCCGTTGTCCTCTACCACTATAGAATCCTTCAAATTTTGATGAATCTTGTCAACAATATACTCGAAGGGATCATGCTAGAAAGTCAAAATTTTGCCCTAAGTTTTTGTGTCGTTGCTAATTTTGGGTTACTGAGACTTCAAAGAGAGCTGCCTCTGTTAATACTCTTCATTGTCGTGGTTGGGGACTCCATCATCATAACAGTCCTGTTCGTTATGCACGTCAAATTGGGTGAAATCCACGAAGGAGCCAAGAAATGCATCGGTGGTTGGAAAAGGCGATTGAATGTCAGGGGAAACGGCTGGGGTCAACACGACCAAAAACTATTTCAAAAATACATGAGGTCTTGTCGGATAATTAGAGTAGAGATGGGTAAATATGGCTGGTTTCAAAAGAAGGCGAGCTTGAAAATACTTTTGAAAATTGTGTACTACACAAATAAATGTCTTATGACAATCCGTGACTAAGTTAAGACAGTTAAGAGACAATATATAAAAAATGAATTTAATTTTTTTTCAATTATATAGAGCAAATTAGATAAGATACAGTCGGGCTCGGGAATATCCGATATCCTGTGGCTAAGTAGTTATTTGCGTTTGATTTATTTAATTATGAATTAGCGTAACTTTATCTTGGCAATTCCTTAGGTCATATTTGCCACGGCCGCCAATATAAATTTTTTTTGTCAATACCCTGTATGTTTCAGCTACAGCCTCCAATGTTAAATTTTGTTGGAACGTAAAAAATGTGGTTAGAAATAGTTTCGGTTTCGGTATCATTTATTAAGGTCATCAATAACATTCCTTTCACAATACGAACAAGTCACATTGAAACATCTGAAAGTGCTATTAATTAAGACCAGAAGAAAACAATCCTTCGTAACTAAGAATTTTTTGCCTGATTAGTTTTTTTTTATGTACATCATTTATATCACTTGAGTAAACTTATTATAACGTAAATTGATATTAGATATAACAAGTCATAGGTGATAAAACTGAACCGGATAGTAGTTTGATTTGATTTAATTTGTTAGACTAATTTGAGCGAAGCTAGGTTTGCTCCTTGCGGAATTTTTGATATTTGTATGTAGAATGCACTACAATTGTTTAACTCCAATTTATCCCAATTAGCTTGACCTGAATGTCTAATTAATCAATAGGAGTGCAAGATGCAAATTTTTAAATTTACATAGTGGCCCAGTCGCTGCGAGTTTTACAGCTTTAAGGAGTAATTTGTAAAATTAGGTTGAGCTGCTATCTTGGCGAATTTAAAATCTTTAATTAAATATCTTTAATTAGTAGCCTTAATTAAGAATCAATTTGATTTGTGTGGGAAGCATAAATAGCAATTCTTTTAACAGTAGCTTCGTTTGTAATTTAGGGAATTCAAAGATTAAGGAAAGAATAAGCTGTGCAAGGCAAGCTCAGAATATCAGTCCACCAAGTAATTCTGACTTTGATCAAAATATCCTTTGAGTATGCTCATCTGCATTCTCAGTTTGGTCGTCGTTATTGCGTCCCTTGTGACGGGTAAATCTGCGTTCTGTTTGTTGTTCTAGCTATTGAGGTGCGTTGGAATTTATAGTAATTTTATCATTGTACATACAGGTTCGCTGTCAAATCCGGCCGTGTCAGAAGGGGACACTAATGGCGAGGTTATGTGCTGGACTTGTCCTAGTAAATCTCCCGACCTCGACGACAACTGTTTCGAGGCTAATGATTTTGACAAGTCAAAAGTCCGAGCTGAAAGTTGTGCGGCTATGAGCTACAAGGGACTTGACCCAGGTCATAGCTGGGGCGCAAGACCCCCAGCAACAACATGCCTCAAAGTGACCATTAGGGGTACATGACTTTTCAATAAAACAATGTTTTTTACGCTCATGTTTTGTGCAAGAATCATTCATTGAAATATCTTAAAATGTCTGCCCCATCTATTCTTGGCACTTGATCTAAAAAAAATTCTTGATTTAATTGTCGTTTATTATTCAAATTAGACGAAAACAACGAAGTTGATGTTAGAACGTGGGTGTGACCTCCCTGGTGACCCGGCTTTGAAGAAAAACCCAAATGGTGGTTGCGAAACGAGTGACTTCAAGACTTTTTCCGCAACCGCGTGTGTTTGCAAGGGAAACTTGTGCAACGAATAGACAACAAGTTACACACACATCAAGGCCAAAACTAAGACAAGTTTCACACTTGAACGGCTTGGATTTTGACTTACAGATCTATTCATCATATAAATAATAACATTCAATTCTGTTGCATTTATTCAAATTGAATTCAATTTGTCCCGATTAGTTCTCACCTAGTTGCCTAGATTTAATTTAAACATTGCTTTTTTTCCTCCTCATACTGCCCAATTATTCTAATAATTAAGGCACTCAGATTAAAATTCGCACTTTTACTTGCTGCCCAACCTGGGTGACAGGAGAACTATAAAAGACAACAGGGGTTGGATTGCTTTGATTTAAAACTTGAATTCTATGAACCACTTAAACACAGAAAAATTAGTACAGCTTGTCGCAATACACACTCGGCGTCGGCACTTAGAATCGGATATTCCAAGTGCAGAGTCAAATTTCAATTTAGGATATCAGATTCAGAAGCTCCACGTGCCACTCATAAATTCCTTTCGATTGTTTTTGATTAATTATTCGCGTATTTGCCCAAATTGGCGATTTAATAAATGATTGAAGTACTTGAACTTGAATTAGTTTAGAATTCGATTGGTTCAGCACTTTAGCAGACGTAACCAGTATTCGTGGATAATTGCAGTAGGATTGCAAATAAACCTGAGTTATCAAACAAAAACAAACTCGAGTTTGGAATTCCCAAGATTTAGTTAAAATTTACAAACGTACAAGCAAATATAAATTAACCATTGTGCATTTGAACTACTCGCAAATTTACTTTTGACACGAGTGCATCGCTCCATACTTTCTGTAGGCAGATTTAGCAAAATTTGTTTTCAGAAACCATGAAATCCTTCGTTTCGATATCTTTGGTAGTTTTGGCGACTTTTGTGATATTGGCCGAATTTCAAATTTTGCCATGCGATTCCAGTCCAGCTGGAACTAGTAGGTCGTCTTCGTCTTCTTTCATCGTAAAATCAGATACAGTTGACCCAAACGGTTTGTACTCGGTTGGCTACGAAACAAATCATGTGCTTTCCACAATCACTTTCAATGTTGAGGTCAAAACGACTGGATTTGTGGGGTTTGGTATTTCACCAAAAGGTGGCATGCAAGGGGCAGACATTGTGATCGGAGGGGTTTATCCCAATGGAACCGCCTACTTTTCAGTGAGTCGAATACTTTTGGGGTGAAGTATTCCACTAGTCAATACGCTCAGAAGCGAAATATTTCACTTTTGGTTTAAAACTCTCAAAGTGTAAAAATTATTGTCGTTACCGTAGGATCGCCACTCGACCGGAAACCAAGAACCGATTATCGATAATAAACAAAATTGGTTCTTGTTGGAAGCATCTGAAAACACTACCCATACGCGACTCAAGTTTTTCAGAGCTTTCGACACTTGTGACGATCAGGACTATCCTATTGGCGTAAATTCATAAACAATTTTTGAATATCAAAAAGTGGGTGTGATTGCGATATTTGAAAACTTTATGATTATCTCACTCGCGTTTAGAATGATACCAGCAACATCATATGGTCTTACGGAGCTACTGACTCCATATCTTACCACGGTCAAAATAGAGGGATTTATTCTGACAATTTACTCGACCCACCCATGCCGCCGGTAGATGTCGGAGGGTACGAATTTTGCGCGAACTGCGGATTAATTTGGTACCAAAATCAGTTTATTCTTACGAAATTTGTCGACAGATTTGAGAGTTGGAAACTGATGTGGAACGCAACAATGCCGTCGGCCGTCACATCCTACTATTGTACGACTCATCGAAGTCCAAAACTGAACAGCAAACACCATATTGTTGGAGTAAGTACAATTGTTGCGTATTTGTTAGATTTATCAGCAAAATTTGATATAAAGAACAATTATAATTTGGACAGTTTCGACCGGTTCTGAATTCTCCAGAAGCCCTTCGCTTCACTCACCACTTCATTGTGCACAGTTGCAAAGGGCCAGCTGGGTCTGGAGATGAATTCTTTGACAAATATTTGAACGGACCGGGCGGTGATTGTTACAAGGGAAGCACTTCAATTGTTCCGCGACAGTATTGTCAAAGTTATTTGTTTGTTTGGGCCGTTGGTGGAAAGGTAAGATTTTGGTAGTCAAAAAAATATTCGGTTTCATTGTTGCACAAAGTTATAGACACCAATGTTATCATTCCTATGTACAGACCGTCATTTACCCAGACCACGTGGGGTTCCCAATCGCCGAGAACGGAGAAAGTGCGCATTACATGCTCGAAATTCATTTCGACAATCCTGAAGGACATCAAGGCATTCAATTCGAAAGTGGAGCAGAGCTGTTCTATACTTCAAAGTTAAGGTATGTGCAGTTTCCGAACGATTCTGGAGCAGCCCGGAGGTCCGAAACCTGAGTGCATATTTATTTGCAATTCGACGTTCCAGGCAATTCGATGCTGGAACTTTGAGCGTTGGTCACTTGGAAAGGTTTACTTTGACGATCCCACCCAAAGTGGACAATTTTGTGATTGCCGGGCATTGTGCTCCAACGTGTTCCAGGAATATTCCAGCGGCAGGAATTAATGTCTTCAATGTCCTTTTGCATTCGCATTTATCTGGTACTAAAGATTTGATCAGCATTTTCATTTGCATTCATGTTTACCCAATTACCGTCCTTGTTCTGAACAAAGGTCGCAAGTTAAAAATCCGACAATTCCGAGACGGTAAGGAATTACCTTGGATGGCCAACGATGAAAACTTCAACTTTAACTACCAACAAAACCGTCCATTTCGAGAAGAAGCAAAAATTCTACCGAACGATCATCTTATTTACGGTAAGGATTCAATTTCAATTTTTTTAAAAAACCTTCCAAGATGATTGACTCTAAAATATGCAATTTGCTGCCTTGTGACCACAGAATGTGTTTACGATAATTCTTGGAAAAATGGGTCCACGATCGGTGGGTTTAGCACCGATGAAGAAATGTGCAACACGTTCTTGTGGTACTATCCTCGCATGGCTTTGGAACTATGTCAGAGCGAGTATCCAATGAGCAAGCTGCTGGCCGAGTTGGGAATCGAACGAATTCAGTATGACCAGGAGGATGTCACGAGTCAACCAATTGTTTTAGCTCCGCCGAAATATGCCAACAAAACTTACACGCAAGTTCTGGATACGCTCATTCCGTGGACACCTCAAAATTTGGCTCGAATTCAATCAGAGCTCAGATTTGGGGAGCACACAACTCGATGCGTGAGTCGACCTATAACAGCAGCGGCAGGTGGCGCTGCTGCCGCTGGTGCTGCTCATGAACAATTCGAGAACGAGGGCCCGCGCCCGATTGAAATCAAAGTCGCATATCCTGTCATCGAGGAGGAATACGTACCACCGGATTTTTGCAATGAGAAACATACAAAATAGCCGGGCATTTTTAACATGCCATTTCCTGGAAATGATTACATATATTTTCCTGTAATAAATATATCATGTATTCTGACCAGTTCACTGCTCAAATTCGAAGTTCACCAGGAAGTTTGCGCAATAATTAACCGGGGAATTTGATATTCTTTAATTGCATGTTTTGAACTTTGCTTCGCTGAAATATTTCGGGGTTCTCGGTTGGGTTGGAAAGTAAACATCAAAAATGACGCTACACTTTGACAAGGGGAGAAGACAGTAATAAAAAGCTGAGAATTTCACCAAAGCAGAACTATATATGAATTTTTTAAATGCATTTGTGATTATTCGTTTCGTGATTATCTCAGATTTTCTAAAATTTCAGTGAAGAGGCTTCCCTTGTTAGCTTCCTGGTCCATTAAAAGCTAGCTGAGAACCGGCACTTATCAAAATAAATAGCGCAGTCGAGGCAATTAATTGCTTGAGCTTTGTTTGCATAATGCTGACTTGATGTCAGAATAGATAGACTCGGTTTTGGCATCCGTTGGTGTGAGATGAAGGCCATTTTTTTAATCCAGTTTGACTCAAGTGACGCGTGAGGCAGAGTTAAAACCTAGAATTCGGCGTCCATTTTGGGCAATTTGTACCGCAAATTAATCTGGGATTTGAACATTTGTAAAAAAAAAAAAACTTACACCTTCAGCGAATAATGTTCAACCCAATTCCGTTGAAGATTGTTCAGTTGTCACTCAGGTGCGCTTGTGCCCTAAGGTTCCTTCCTTATCGTTGGGACAATCACACACAACAGCTTCTCGTACCAAACACATTCCCTAGCGTTGTCACATGGTTTGGCGTTAGTTTATGTTGTTTGATCAATTTTGCCTTTCATTGTTTGACGATGAAAATTTCAGTCGAATCTGAAGCTCAAACAGTCAAAACGTTTGTTCACATTGTAGCCATTTTGTCAAATTCTATCCCTATGTTATTTACTTCGACGATTGTGAGACATTACCGTGAAATCCCATTCTTTGTCAATCAGTGCACCAAATATTTCAAAATTATTGAAAGTAGGTAACGTTATTATAATATGGTCGTATTTTAGGGCTCTATTTAGGTGCCATCAGCTAAGGTATTTTGCTGGTACATTGAGACCTTCGAATAAATTTCTAGGTTTCTACGGGATAACTTTAGGTATCTTAGTGCTAGGTATATTTTAAGCATTTGGCCTAAATTTTAGATTCGTTTCTAAGATGTATATTTTATTCTTACAGACACTTTTATGCGATCACGTGCAACGGTTGTGGACAAAGCCATTGAACGTTTCTTGATTTTTTTGCTGATATCTGCCATCATTCAGCCGATTCTTGGTCAAATTCTATATTTCCAGAAACCTAATGCCCAATCCTTTCTCACTTCTTTAGTTCTTGGGTCACAATATTCAATTTGGACAGTCTTTGTTTGTTGGATTCCAATGATATGGATAATCTCAGCCCCAACTGTTTACGGTTTACTTTTACTCATGATTTTGATCATTTTGGTACCTAAGACAAAATTTATTCTGTCAGAAATGAGGTAAATAAGCTAACCGTGCTGACATTCCTATTTTCGGGAAGCATTTATTATATTTGTAGGTATTTTCAGGCCAACACGATCAAGTGTGTACACCTCGGACAAGTTGAGACAACCAGCTCTTGCAATCTACACCTACAGATGTCTCCAGATTCTTCTAAATATGGCTAATAATGTACTCAAAGGTCATGCGTATCAGGCATTCGCTGTGATAGCTGTAATTTGTGTAATGTGTAATTTTGGAGTACTTAGGCTCCATTCGCAGATACCTAGAGTCCGACTAGTGGTCATCGTGATTGGTGCTCTGAGCAGTAGTTTTGGGCTCTTTTTCTTAAATTTAAAGTTGGGAGAGATTCATGAGGAATCAAGGAAATTTGTGAATTCATGGAGATACTTGCCCCTAAATTCTTGCACCTTGCCTTGGAAAAATTGGCGGGGTACTAAAGCTCATCAAAAACTTCTTCGGAGCTACATAAATTCATTTCGGTTGAATCGGTTCAAAATGGGAGATTTTGGTCACTTTGATAAAGAAGGAAGTTTGAGAGTAGTTGGGCGACTAGTCTATTTTACGAATAAAGTGCTCATGACAGTTCCAAAAGTCTGAGCTGACTGGCAAGATGCTTATCATTGCGTGGAACCTAAAATTAGTGTCAGGAAGCTAAAACTTTCAAAGCTAGATATCCGGAAACATCCATTAAAATGTAAGCAGTTTGTTTGTCTATCAAATGTCTGCCTGCTTGAGCTACTGGAATCGCCTAAAATACGAGTTTATTTGTATTTACAAAGACTGGGGGGCGGAACCTTCTGACAGAGCTATCGACGGCTAACCTCAATTTGATATTCAGACAGGATAATACTCTGTCAGCACAAAGTCGTTTGAAACTGTAATATCCTAGGCACGCCTTTTGAACGTTAACCCTATCTTCATATCTTCACTTTCACCACCATGCCCTGTACTAGTATACAGGGTGGTCCAAAAGTTATGTCTTATTTTACGTGTGGAACTGGAACTGAATTAGGAACTTATTTTGGAACGGTAAATGAACCCACACCAACACTAATTAACTGATTACGAGGTTTCGTCCAAAATTGACGTAACATTTTACATATTTACTGAGCATGAAATAGCCCGGCATTTCTGTACCACAGTGTACAGTAGGATTTTTAGTGAAATTGAAACGAAAATGTTTTTAATTATCTATGGTGTCGTCGAGCCAACGTCCCTACCTTTATCAGTCTCAGGTAGCTCAACTGAGACCACCCCGAATTAGCCTACGCGACTTTGCAAAAACGTCGTGGTCAAGCCATCACGTCTGCATTCCTTCAAATTCCAAAGATAAGGCCGACCCGACCAATGAGAAAATTCATTTGCCCAATATGTGAACGTGTGGTGACTGACTCGACGTATTTGTGGCGTCCTA
>JAQGCM010002899.1:0-10135 GCA_034699705.1 Hymenaphorura dentifera
ACGCGAAAATCTACGAAGAGTTCTAGATGATTGAGAAACGCGCTTTGAATTAATTTTTAGTGGCACTTGCCACTTTGCACCTGACAATGAATCTGATAAGGATGGAATCGGATTACCAATAAATTCATCCACATGCTCTTTGAAGGAGTATTTTCAATTGTCAATTAGCAATTAAGTAAAATCAGTTAGTCTTTGGTTTTATAATTTATTACATTTTTTTATTATTTCCTTTGCATTGAAGGACAATACTCACACAAAGTCCACAAAATATTACAAATGAGGTACGTGCAAATTCAATTTTGATACATTAAACTACCGCTTTCGGCATCTTCTTGTGAGGTTTTTGAATGGATTTTGTAATTCACTTCAAATTTGGAAGAGTTATTGTAAATGTAGGATTTAATAGTAAGTCTCCATCTCGACCCAACCACCTGGGTAGCGACGAAGAAGATAACGGCGAACTTCATCATAAATCCAGATGAAGAGTGAATACGGCATCGGAATAAACCAGTAAGCCCAGCTAAGGCAGTAACAAATATTTTGCCAGTGAAATCAATTTGGATTAATTTTTTATCCTCTAAGGACTTACTTGAGTGGATAAGTCTTCAACGCGATCTTCAATCCTGGAGTGTAAGACAAAAATGCAGCCAGTAATGTCTCAAATACAAGTCCAAAGTCGAGGAACCAATTGCTGTTATTCAAAAAATCATTAAAGCGTCATGGTTTGATATAAAAACAATTATATAGCTACGAACCTCATTTTTTGTTGGAAGATTGAGTTACGACGAGTTTTGCAAATAATTAAATCTGCCCATTGCACAATTACAATGGCTACAAAGAAGCCAGTCTGACAAGTGAACTCCAAGTCCTTGCGAGATTGAAAGGTCTGCCAAGAAAATATTTGTTGAGTAAGGAAATGTGATTGAATTTGAGTTGGGACTTACCCATTCTTGGCCAAAAGAGTCAGTCAGATCATTCACACTTCGAGTGTCCCAATCTTTACGTAAATTAATGAGATCCCAAGGAAGGAAGCCATTATCAGCCATAATGTAGAAATACGAGTAAAATCCAGCCAGAGCTTGAATAATTCCAATTTGTCCGTAAGAAATTGAAATAAGGCTAAAATAAAATACATCCAATGATTCGAAATCAAAAATCGAATTGTACTTTACTAAATCCGATTAAGTATCTCAACGTACCGTTCATTGACCAATTTGTCGTGAAGAGGGTCACGGGGTTTGCGACGCATGATGTCGGACTCTGGTTTCTCGTAGGCAAGCGAAATAGCTGGAACCTGCAGTAAACAATAAAACTGTTTTAGGACAACCAATGATTGTCCAACGAAACTTAGAATGTCTTACCATGTCAGTTCCCAAGTCAATGCACAAAATTGTAATGGTGCCCAGAGGAAGTGGTATCCCGACCACGATAAAGAGCAGAAATGGGGAAATTTCAGGAATGTTCGAAGTCAAGGTGTACGCAATGGATTTCTTCAAGTTGTCAAAAATCAAACGCCCTTCCTCGACCCCAGTCACAATGGAAGCGAAATTGTCATCCAAAAGAATCATGTCAGCAGCTTGCTTAGAAACGTCAGAACCAGCGATACCCATTGCCACACCTAACCATTAGCAAACATTAAATAATTATTTTGACGCTTTCGCCTGGCATTCACGATTGAATCTAGTGTACCAATGTCAGCTTTCTTGAGAGCCGGAGAATCATTCACACCATCACCAGTCACAGCAACAATGGCTCCCAATCGTTGACACCCTTCAACAATGATCAATTTCTGTTGAGGAGAAGTTCTAGCAAATACAATTTCTGTGTGATGGAGCAAAATGTCATCCAATTCATCTGAGGTGAGGTCTTTTAGCATTCCACCGTGAATGACGGCAGCTAGAGCGTCTCTTGGATTCACAGTCTCAACAGGAATGCCAAGCCGGGCGGCGACATCTTCGACGGTCTCATTGGCTGGAATTCGATACCGTTTCAGTTTTGTGCATTATTGTCATTGGTTAAATATTTACAACTTACATGGGGAGATAATGCCAACGGATCTTGCAATTGCTTTGGCGGTGATTGGGTGATCACCAGTCACCTAAACGTTAAGGAATTTGCAGAGTGTGTTTGAAGATTTGTGCTATTTCAATGTATTCCATTTATATTGATAGAATTTCAATGCAGGAATACAACATACCATGATGACTTTGATTCCGGCTGAACGACATTTGGTGACTGCATCTGGCACAGCTGCCCGAGGTGGGTCAATCATGGAAATTAGGCCCAAGAAGCGTAGTTTGTCCAATGGAAAATTAGGATTTTCAGTGTCGAATTTGAAGTCTTTGGGGTATTGGCTGGCCGGAAGCCAACAATCACAAAATCCTGGAGAAGGAAAAGTTTGAAATATTCAACATGGCATGAGAGCACATTTTAATTTTAATAGTGCCGTGTCACCTAAAACTCGCTCGCCAAGTCCTCCGAGCTCCATGTAAGCAGTTTCGAAGGCAACACTCCAGCTATCATCAATAGTAACATCAGTGCCGTTTGTAAAAATGGTACTGCAGCGGTCAAAAATTCGTTCAGGAGCACCCTGTAAGATTTTGCAAGCAAAGTAAGCTATTTTCATTTGTTAGCCACAATTAGTGTGCACCTCATAAAGTCAATGGCCGTGTTTCATACCTTCATCACCAAAAGCAAGCGGTCGTCATCCTCAGATTCATGAACAGAAACTTGAAACTTATTTGTAGAGTTGAAAGGGATTTCGGCAACTTTTGGATTTCTATGTCGAAAACCGGTAATATCACCGATTGCTAGTTCCATGCACTTCAACAGGGCAGCTTCTGAGGCATCTCCATTAATTTCCCGTTTCAAAATAGGAACATCTTCTTGGTGGCCCTTAAATTCTGCTCGGTTACAAATGGCAGCACACCGTGAAATTGCCTGAAAACATAACCACATGTGATAAGCTTCTTAACTGCGGACAACAACTAAAGCGGCCTTCCCAGCAAAATAAGTTGTACCGGACATCATACCTTAAATCCGGCCGTCGTCTTGTCAAAAGTTGCTCCCGACTGATCTTCTGTGGTATCGGATTCTACAATTGTGTTGTCAAACCAAAAGTGAGCAACTGTCATTCGATTTTGGGTCAAAGTCCCAGTTTTATCCGAACAAATGGTCGAAGTAGACCCAAGCGTTTCTACCGCTTCCAAATTCTTCACTAGGCAATTCTTCTGGGCCATTCGTTTAGCGGTCAAAGTGAGGCACACCTGTTTCACACCAAAACTATTGGAGGATCGCAGAGTAATAGAAATGTTTAATTGATTGTTAGATATCTTACAGTCACAGTCGCCAGTAGCCCTTCAGGCACATTGGCAACAATGATGCCGATAAGAAAGATGACGGCTTGGAGCCACTCATATCCCAGGATCAAAGCAATTACGAAGAATGACACACCGAGGAAGACAGCGACTCCGGTGATGATGTGAATGAAGTGAGTGATTTCCTTAGCCTGGAATAGGTTAAAAGTTTCGAATGACGGATGCAGTTTCCAAGCGAGAATGTAATAGAATTGAAGCGAAAATGTTTAGTTATAATTTACGATTGGAGTTTCGCCAGAAGAGAGGCCAGACGCCAACCCCGCAATACGACCCATTACAGTCACATCTCCGATATTGATGACGAATCCACGACAAGTTCCTAGCAGATATTTCATAAATTCAGAAGTTCAAAGAATAATTGTAGTGCTAGATATTTCTGCCTACCCTCGATAGCATTTGTTGAGAAAAATGCAATGTTCTTTGTCTCCAAAGGATTGTCGTGGGTGCATTCAGGCGTACGGCTTTGTGGCTCAGATTCTCCAGTGAGCGAAGAATTATCGACCTAAGCGTTAGGCAAATATCATATTACTTTAGCGTTTTTAAGTTGGATTGTTCCGTGCTAACCTTGAAAGCTGTCGCCTGAATAATTCGCAAATCAGCCGGCACTCTGTCTCCGAATTTTACATCGACCAGATCTCCTTTGGTCAATTCTTCTGCACGGATCGTGATGAGGGCTCCGTCGCGCGTCACTGTCGCATACTGCGGTACTAGATTCTTGAAAGAGTCCATAATGGCTGAACTTTTGGACTCCTGATAGTAAGAGAAAATGCCTGTGATGGTAACGACGGCAGCCAGCACGCATCCTAAGTAGAGCTTTGTAGGTGGCAAAAATTAGTTTCTTTTAGAATAAGTTTACAAATGTGATTACAAAATACTACAAAACAATTCGAAAATTACATTGTCTAAACTGGGCTCCTCAGATGACCCAAACTCGGCCGCGACTGCGATAAAACACAACGCAGCACCTCCCCAGAGAAGCAACGCAAATCCTCCAAAGAGAGCTTTCAAAAATTTGATCCACTCTGGCGTAGTTTTCGGTGGGGTCAATGCATTCATTCCGTACAATTGATTGCCTGCCAAAGCAGCCTCGGTCGTAAGCCCCTGAAGAAAAATGTCAACATTTTGGTGTTAATGTTTCAAATCGCAGTTAAGATTCCAGGATCAGTTCCAGGAATGTAGGCAAATGGAATTTTGTAGTAGTACCACGACAGGGTCAGTGTTGTAACGTGCACATAATTCCTCGATAGATATCTTGTGTTCGTCGAGCTCAAGCTCGGTTTTCAATTCCTCCAAATTCCTTTCCTTTGTTGGTGGCTAGAATTTTTAAAAATACAATCAACAGTCATTCCCAACTTATTGATGAACGTATGAAGTCGAAAAAAATTAGTTCAATCTTAAATTGTATTTGCAAGATATTGTTTAAAATTTGCCATCAATTAATTTTTTACGTTTGCCATTTCACAAGATAGGCGACAATCCCACAACGCCTGTCTGACGGATGCTGAAAACTTCTTGGCCTTATTATTATGTCCAAAGAAAATCACGGAAGATGAGATTGGTAAAAGGCGAATAATTCGCTAATTAATAGTCTTGCTCTGCAAAATTTTGCCAATCAGAATGGAAACTGTGAGAGGCAAAAGCCGATGTTGCATTCGAGAGTCGAGAAAATGGAGGAATGAAAATTCCTCCATTCCTTCCCAATCAATTTTTGTTACTCTTGTTTCGTTGTTTTGGATTGGTTGATCGATGTTGCCATGGAAAATATTCATCTGATTTTTAGATTTTCCAGCATAATAACACATCAACTGATTTGAGTTGCGATGTGAATAAACAATCTGTAGATACTGCATGCAGAATAAATGTCCGCAAACCGGATAAAAGTTTGGCATCTGACGAATTGGAAATCGTTTTTTGTCGAATCTTGTTGTATTTGTTATTGCAAACTGGAAAAATCCGCTAAGGTCCACTGGTCAGTACCGACTTCAAATTCCATCATATAGATTTCATGAAAATGATTTTATATTAGACGATGATGCAAACGTTTTCAACAACAATTTAATCACTTCACGAAATTGCATAACTTAATTTAATACTGAGGTGGATAATAACAAATTGTACTAGATCAGACACAAAACATGGATTCGACGTTACGTTCATCCGTATAAAATATTTTGACACCTTTTGAAAGCATCCATCATCTTGGCTGCAAACTATGCGCAAGCAGTATATATTTAGCTCGAGGAACAATTATTCACTTCATTGAACAGCTGCACAAGTTCTCCAGGAATTCAGCAAAAAATTATCGTCCGTCACGATCCATGACAGCATGGATTCAAGCATACAGCCGGGCACTGTGGTAAGTACTGAACTGAATATCTTCAATTCAACGAGTATGACTAAACAACAACCCAATACATTTTATTGGCCACTTCAGGCACAAAATCGACTAGACTCCATGGCTTTTGTCTTTGTCACCCGGTTTTCCAAACGTAGATTCCAGAAATGAAAATCCAGGATTAAATATCCCAACTTTTCGTCTTCTCCGAGTTGACCTAGTTTCTCTTTCTTCGTCTTGAATTTCGTTGGAAACTCGGGTAGGTCGCTTGTCAGGCTTGTCTGACAATTCTCCATTGTTAAGGCGACCTTGAACAACATCTAGGGCTTTCATCAATTCTTGCAGTGATTTTCGCTCCAATGATAATTTCTTCCTATCGTCATCAGTATGTTCTCTCGAAACTCTTTGCGAGGGTGCAGTACTTCGTGAAGGTTTTATGTGATGAGGTTCATATTGAAATGCAGCATTAGATTCTCCATGAAAGAAATTTTCTTGATTGTTGTTCGAAATCTTTCTGGATGACGAGATCCTGTGCATTGTTTCCCCTATCCATTCTTTGTTGAATGGTATGTCACACGATGAAACACGAGGTAGATGATTCTTGGGACATTTGGTTGGGTCACACATTTCGGCACAATTCGCTTGCCATTCTCTTGACTTTCTGGGAACAGGAAGAGTTTGTCTTTCAACAGATCCTCTGTGCAGAATTTGATTTTGATTTCCCGTGTAAGTATGACTGCAATGAGAGGACACGTAAGCAGTTAGTTAATAAACCGACTTTAAAATTTTTTAAATAAAATCTGAAATCGCACCTATCGTCTTTTTCCTGTCGAGATACATTTCTGGACCGAATTTCCGTCGGACTACGTTTCCCTGCCGAAATTTTTCGAAAAGCTTCTCCGATCTTTCCCAAAAGTGTTTCAGGTGGTTTGGGGTCTGGATGGTGAACTACAACCTGTTCTAAATTGCTGTCATCATCATCTTCGTCTTCTTCGATTAAAATCTCTTCGTCCGAATCAAACTCCTCCAACCTCCAGCCATCAAGCACATCATCCACTGAAAAATATGAAGATTTTCAGCGAAAATTCCTTCAAACAAAAATTTACAAACCGACGGCTGAATATTTACCTCTAGAAATCTCGTGACTATGATTCTCTTCGTCATTTTCGTTGTCATTCTCATTGTCATTGTCGAATTCTTCAAGCGTCAATTTCTCTTCGTATTCATTGAGTTGATCAACTGCGTGGACCATTTCATTTATGTTTCCAGCTATGGCAGACACTAAGTTGGCCATTAATTGGTCAGAAATGACCCAATCGTCATTTGCTCTTTCAGTGCTGGAGTTTTGACTGACTAAATTATCCAAAGCACTTTCTGAACGACTCCGAGCAAGAGCCACTGGTTGTGGCCTTTTGTTGCCGCCCAAGTCGTGAATATTAAAGCTAACGTTTCTCCGGACATCATTTGTGTGATGGTTTATGGCTGAAATCTTTCGAGTATTCATATTAACATCTGCCTCAACTTGGAACTCATTGCCACCGGGGTAGATTGGTTTATTTGCTTTCATCAAATATAATTCTTGTACAACTCGTCGCATGTAGTCAATATCTTTGGAAAGTTTTTCTTTTGTTGATTTGATTCCATACAATTTCTTTTCAATCACTGTTCTGACTTGTTTCGAGGTCATTCCTTTCGTAATGAAACTTAGGATCATTAGTAGATAGCCAAGACCAAACATTATCCATACAATTATGACGATTTTATATATCCAGAGAAGAAGGTTGTGTCCGTCACCCAATCCTAAATCGAGACAAATTATTGCAAATTGTAATTTCGATTATTGGGTGCTGAAGTTCTGAGCAGAGGCAGGATTCGTTTACGAAATAATTACCTGCTACATAATCACCGAATCCAATTGTAGAAAGAGTAACGAAACAAAAATATATTGAATCGACGAAAGACCATTTCTCAATCACGACAAAGAATCCGGCAGGAGCTACGATGAACACCAAAATTCCGGGAATGAGGTAAAAAATGATATCAAAGACGAAGATGATTCTAGCATCGTAAGAACTTTTGTCTTTTGTCCTTTTGTGGGCCTTGATCAGCTGGAATTGTAATATAAATTTGGATATTACAAATTTCATTGGAGAATACCTTATTTCTAAATCACGTTCGTGGTGACTGAACGGTTTTCCTTTATTGTTTTGGTTCAATTAAATACCCATGGGTGTACCTTTCTGCTGTAGTAGTCGCTAAGTCCAGATATTATTATCCCGTTGATTGGAATTCCAAATAGAGCATAAGCGACCGTAAACATTCTTGAAATAGATAGTAAAGGTGTCAAGTTTCCGTAACCTGTGAATACAGAAATCTTGCATTATTGAATATGCTGATAGTATTTAGCAACTTCATAATTTATTTGTTGCTAACAAATTAAAATTTCTAATTGCAGGCTACCTGGCTTGAATATGAAGGTAGCAGTTAGTAGTTAAGATCGATAGTTAATTTTAATAAAAATTAATCAGCTATAACTCGTGACGAATTTACTAATGAGCGTGTTAATTTATGTTTTCACGGCTGTCACTCTCATTTAACGTAATAATCAGTGAACACGTGCTGCTTACGGCTTACATAATTTAAGATTGAAGTCTAGTTCTATTCCTGTCAAACTGACAGAGGTTGGTTCGCTGCTTTAGCTAATTACTTTGAATAATTGCTGTAATCGGAGCCAGTATACATGCAAAGCATATTCGGTTCAATTGCATTGATTTCATTTCACTGATCTGCAGTTTGGAATATTTTATGCTTTAATCTGCTCAATTGAATTGAATGAGATCGATTCAACGATTTCGAATCATCACAGCAATTGCATGCTTTCATGCTTATCGCGAATAACTAGACATTTCGGGTTTTGTTTCCAGTTTAGTTTGGTTTTGCATTATTATTTGCTGATCGCAATTTGCAACATTAGAATGAGTTGTGATTTTGTAGTCCTGCTGAATCAACTCTCAACTCAGAAAACAGGTTAGTTTTCTCAGAAGACAGCCCGAAAGAGTTATATAAATTTCAGCATGCAGTACAACAGTTTGAATCAAATATGGAATTTTTTGCCAGCATTCCATTCCATTTAACGCACTCTACT
Organism: Hymenaphorura dentifera; assembly: GCA_034699705.1. Classification (NCBI taxonomy): domain Eukaryota; kingdom Metazoa; phylum Arthropoda; class Collembola; order Poduromorpha; family Onychiuridae; genus Hymenaphorura; species Hymenaphorura dentifera. The sequence goes on from JAQGCM010002899.1 coordinate 8,858, forward strand.
TGTAAGATTAATTCTACACCTGCCCAATCAAGTGTGACCAGGAATGGTAGGGCATAATATTAGCACAATGCATCCAATGCAGCTTCAGTAGTTAAATTACTACAGCCAATATCCCCAAATTAGCATTTTGAAATGTCCTGAAAATTCGCATCAATAACAAGCTATTCAAGCTAATAGCAGCAGCGCTGTTAACATCTCCACATAGTTTTAAATTAGTACCTATTGTTGTTACAGCCGTGAAAGCAAAAAAGACTGAATTGTAAAAAGTCCATGTGAGTGGTTTGTCTTCAATATTTTCATCGCTTCTGAGATCTTTGCCACCGCATACTTCCGAAATTCGATTCAGTACACCTTCCTTGGCTGCTATCACGGCGTCCATAACCTCTGGGGAAGTCTCATTGTGGTAAAAGTCACGATCAAGGCGGAATAAGATCTCTTGTAAAAAATAAAATTATAAACGTCATAAGATTATTCAGCTCCTTAACTTTCTTAACAAGGAACTAATTAATAGAATCAAGTTGATAAGTAATTAGACACGCATTTATGTACGGATTTTAACGTTTGCTAATTGCACACGTCATTCAACTCCAGAAGCCAGCAGAGCTAGTCAATATGCAGTGCAATGTTGGTCTAAGCACTCAAATCATATTCTATGTATGCTCAGTGGGAATAGATCATGTGTCAAAACTTAAAAGCTCAGAACTAAATTATGCAGAAAAGGAGTACCTTGAAAAATTCCAAAACCAGCATATTAACAATTCACAAAGGGTTAAATTATCTTAGTGCAACTGGAGTGAATAATACTAGGAAAGTCAGGCCGAAAGTTAAGTTGAGGCGTAGATTTGCAGATGATGGCGACTCCTCAACTGGCTAACGAGGGGGTAACAATCAACATGTTCCATTAACACTTGGACTAAACGTGAACAAGAGGTTGGAATGTTAATGAGAGATGTTCACAATAACAAAACGGACGATAATTTTGTAATTTACGCTGCACAGATTGACAAGTTAGTGACTTTGCATAATAAAGAGACCGTTCTCCTCTCCTTACAATTTTTTAAGCTCAAACTATTGTGATATTTTTTGTGTTGTCACTTTAATGCCCCGGGTGAAATCTTGAAATTAAAGCATGTGCCTGGTCTCAACCAAAAATTTTTGATTCGCACATTTAAATGCATTTGTCCGTTGCCAATACTTTGCCAATACTTTGCTGGGTGATCCAAAATCGAATCAATTGCCATTTTATTGTATAGGAAAGATTTTATTTGCGCTCAGACC
>JAQGCM010002900.1:0-10133 GCA_034699705.1 Hymenaphorura dentifera
CAAGAAGTTCAACTACGGATGGCTGCTGGTATCCTTCCAAAACACGTTTTGATCACCGAAATTAAGAGCTGGAGAGAGAGGCGAAACGATGGAGAGTACTAAGAATTTAATGTGTGCCTGCGACAATGAGATCGTCAACTTTGGCGATTCTCAGGTCCAGCAGGTCAATCAAAATGTAGTACTGGATGTAGAGGAAAATCTGCAGCAAATTCCAGCCGTCATCGTGACTTTGGTCCAAGATGAACAGCAACAAGATTATCCGATTTTTGTCACCGAACAAGGAAATCATCTAAAGTCTAGCCAGGATTTTGGAAATCTTAGCCACAGCAGTGAAGCAGCAGAGTCCATGTTGTTTGAAGAGGAAGAAGCACCAACTACTTCCGCAAGCAGTGTGACCACCGGAAGCTGCAAAATAAATTTGGAAGATTCAATGGCTCAAATTATCAGGCAAACGACTGTGCCTTTTTTGATTTCAGGAATTGGAATGGTCATGGCTGGGCTTTATTTGGATCGTGTCAAGGTAAAAATTCTGTCAAAAATTCTGAAGCACTTTTCTTGCATTGCATTTTTTAGTTAAAAACTACTTTCTCCATGCTAATTTTTACTCATTGCACTTGCAATGACACATGTTATCATCTAAGGAGCATTTGCATCGACTCCAGTACAGCATAATATGCTGTACTGGAAATAAAAATATTATTTTTTGCTCGAGTTCAAATTAATATACTTTACTTCCTTAAATGAAATTTCTTCGTGCTTTGCTGAGCAAGGCACGGCACAAGGACGAAAACAACAACTTTTTATGCACACTCTTGACTCTTAGTGACAAGTTTGCAATTTCTTTGACCTCTGATGCACTTGTCCTCCTTTTGCTATCAAATTTCTGCATTCAATTAGGAACAAGCTGTAATTTGACAGCACAGGCATGCATTTCTCACGTACTTTGATCTTTTCAATGCATGTGCAGATATTTTTAGCTATAGGAAGAGTTAAGTTGGCTAGGGTGGAGGTCATTTTATGTTAGCTACGCATTGGAGATGCTGAGTTGTGGAAAATTCCACAATTCTTGCTAACAATAGACTCGATTTGGAATACAGCAATTGGCACAAGACATCCATAAAATTTTAAGTTAAGTCTGTCAATCGCTAGACTTTGCAAACACTGCATTTTCAGCACAGACAATAAAATTAAATAGACGACGAGGATTTAAATGTTCGTTTGAGTTTTGCTACTATAGACATGCATCATTTTTGTGATTGTCCAGGCTTGATATTTATGATTCATGGGACACATCAAACAGAACATGGTCAGATTTCGACATTTACGTTACGTCATATGTAATTACGTTCTGGAAAGGTTATGAAATCTGTCGTGACGAATGAACCGAGCGGGTTGTACAGTGCACATTAGGTTCCCCTTTCTTCTCCGTAAAATTGATATCGATTCCGTTGAGTCTGGTCTGGATTCTGGAGAAACCGATTGGTCTTCAGCTCGTCAGGCTTTTCTGTATGACATTTGCACAGACAAGCAAAGGCCGCCGACTTCTGAAGAAGATATGGTCCAGCTAGAAATGAACATTTTTGATACTGGTTCCGCTGCCCTAATTTTTGTGTCACAGTGAACTCTTCAAAAACTGCTAAAAATTTGACGCACAGGTTGACCACAAAGAGCAGACCTGATCGGCCGGATTATGACATTTATGGCTCGACTTACTTCAATTAATTTGCTTACGTTCTCAAAAAAGAAAAGATGTTGCTTCCTATGCAAATTCCTGCATTATTTTGCAGTTGGCTAAGTTGAAGTCGGCTTGCCCTAAATGCTCAATCCAAATCGAATCTACTAATATTTCAAGGCTCCGTCCGAAGATCTAACCGAAGCGATTTCAATCTCAATTGCAAAGCGACCTAGTACAACTGCTAACATGCAATTAAGTTTTGTGTTTGCTAATACGTTATCCTAAAATAAATGAGGGCAACGCAAAATATCCGTTGAGCTCGAGGTCATACACGTGCGACAATATTTGTACCAATATTGGCAATCATTTTGTAATTAGATACGTGTCCCAGATTCCAATCAAAAACAAACGTTAAATTGGTTGACCCCTGATTGACAATCGCATGCCCGATTAGAAAATGCATTTCTTAAATTACTGCTATCTTATTTTTATTCAGTAAATTCTATATTTCTAAGCATCAATCACAATTTCTTGTTTCATTTTTAAGGACTGGAAAGTGTTTGTCGACATACATGAACTCTTCATCTTGATCCCCCCTCTAGTGGGGGTCAAAGGTTTGACCTCTTAATTGTTGACAACAGTTGTACTACTACTGAAAAGACTGACCTAATAAAAAACCGCTATCTATCTTAGGAAATCTGGAAATGACATTAGCATCTCGGCTGTCAACTCAAGCTAATCTTGGAAACATGAAAAGTCTCAAGGCCAAATTGCGATTGACCATTGCTAACCTTTGTCTGGTTCAGGTCAGACCGAATTCCTCGAAACCGAACCGATAATTGCTTAGCTTGTGGTATCAATCTTAGCATTTGATATGATAATTTTTTTACATGTTCCAGTGCCAAGCAATTATGCTCACTTCTTTGGCATCGGTGATTGCCTTAGCTATTGGATATTCAATGGACAGCGAATTTAATGTGTTCCACGGACTTGTCCTTGTAACCAGTGGCTTGGTCAGTTTCATCAATCCTTTTATTTTGCAGAAATTTGGCTACCAAATTTAGCAATGATTTTCGTTTCGGATTTTAGGTTACGGCAAGTTTGGTCAGTTTTATTCTTGGAATATTCACTGCACTGGCTGTGATTATTAGTAGTGCATGCAATATCAATCCTGATAACGTTGCAGCTCCACTAGCCTCCAGCTTGGGGGACCTTGTTACGATTTTTTGTCTGTCCAACACTGCATCTCTATTTTATGATCTCGGAAGTAAGCATTCATAATTTGGAAACCAATTTGAAATAAAATAAAACAATGAGATTTTGATTTCTTACAGAAGACTTTACAAACGACCACTTCTCAAATCCAAAGATTTGGATTATCATTGGAGCTCTTGGTGTTTGCTTTGTAATTCTTCCGGTATGTGTCACACTAGGATGGAGATCAAAGTCTGTGCGGCCATTGTTCAAGAATGGATGGTGCCCAATCGTCATTGCCGTACTTGTGAGCAGGTAAAATTCGTGACAATTTGATGCTGCTGCTTAATTGAAAATGTAAATTGAATGGAATTCCACATTTTTTTTTAGCTTGGCCGGATTTTTCCTGAAATTCGGGATCGCCAACATCTCTCCTGGAATTGCTGTCTTGCAGCCAGTTTTCTGTGGTATCGGTGGTAATATTGCGGCCGTCCAAGCTAGCCGTATTTCGACTTATCTTCATCACAAGGTTCCTCTTGGAATTTTGCCAGACGGAGTCAAGAATTGGTGTAGAAATCCATTTTCTACATTCTTTTCTTACGGTGAGTTTAGAACCATTAAGAACCTAAGCATGTTCTCAATTATTTGCTGTTCAATTTCAACAAATTGCAAATTCAATGTAAATTTTAGGAGCAAATTCCGTTGCGGCAAGGGCTCTTGCAGTTTTAGCAACTCCAACACACATCCTGTTCTACATTATCATCTATTTGATGGGATCTTCTCAAACTGCAGCCGCACACTTCATTCCATTTTTCATATTAGCTGTCTTGACTCAGGTATGCGTGCGGCGATAAACTAAAAGTACTGGAAATAATAATTCAGCAGTTAAGCTAAAACTCAACAATGAATCGCTAAATTTCCAGGTGATACTTCTGCTCTACGCTGCCGATGTGATTGTCTGTCTTCTGTGGATAACTGAACGAGGTGAACCATTTAATTTTGTCTGTCATTTTTGCGGTTTTTGACAATATGCAAACACAAGAGGTTGATTCATTTACCGTTCATTTAGATCCTGACAGTGAAGCCATACCGTACCTTACGGCCGTCGGAGACTTTTTTGGAATTGTCCTTCTAGGATTGGCCTTTACTGGATACCATTGGTTTTATGCCTCCTCAAACCTAGTATAAGGAGTTTGTTCTCAGAACTATTTTAAAAATGGAGTTTTTATCTTTGCTCGTTCTAACTTATTGTCTGTTGACTCCAGTCGTGATTTTTTAAACGTTGAATTGTGAATTTTGAGCGTTACTTTTCAGTTGCAATCTGAATTCGAAGAAATATCTGTTGATTTCTTAGTTGAATCATTTGCTGTTTAAGACGAGCTACTAATTCGAAAAGGGACGGAAGGGACTTAAATTATTTCTTATTGTGACCTAATAAAATGAACTGTAAGTTGTTTGGAATTTAAAGTTTAAAAAGTGGTCTCACTCATTCAAAGTACAAGGATATTTTTTTGCTGCACGATTCCTGGAAGTTGAGAATTAAAATTCCAACCATGTCAACCACCATCATAATTAGAAATGAATTTAAAAGCCATCGAATTTTCATTACAGCGACAGCACCTAAAATTAGCGAATTTTGTCATTTACCAGAATACAACAAAGCAGAGCAGAAAGTTTCATGGTCAGACCAAAGTAGTAAAATTAATCTTTCCATTTCATTGTCGTCGGCCAGCAATAAAAAAATCATCACAAAGCCGCATAGCTTAAGTGGTAAAGTGTCATAACACCGAAATGAAAAATTTATCATATTTATCTCACAACTTTTCCATTAGAATTTGTAATCACAAAAGGAATGTGTCTATGCCACTGATTACAACCAGAGTTAGTTTATTTGCAAAAGTACGCAACGATTTAACCGGAGCTCAACACAACATATTTGCAAATTTTGCCACAAAAACATTCCTGACGTACGGAATTTTATTCAGCGACCGCATTTTTGTGGACGTACAAAAATTTCTTCATTTTCAAATCCAAGTTTATTGGACAAAAATGAAAACAATAAAGTGCACAGTGGTGGGTGATCAGTAAGTCTATAATTTTTATGAAGCCAAAATCGAATTTATTAGAAAAGTTTGCTTTAAAAAAAACTAAACTAAAAAATATTGCAGTGGAGTTGGAAAAGGATCACTACTTAGAACCTTCGTTAATGGAGGATCTTTCAGAGAGGTTAAATTTGTACCTTTAATCTTTGCAAAACTTGCGATGGTATTCCTAAGGTCATATTTCAATTTCAGGAAGCTGAACCTATCATTTTTGACAACTTTTTGGTCACATCTTTAGTAGACAAGAGGCAATGTCAATTGACGCTTTGGTATGCAAATGGCATGGAAGAATATGACAGATTGCGACCTTTATCCTACCCTGGGACACATATAGTCCTTCTCTGTTTCTCAATTGACGATATTTCCTCATTTTACAATGTCAAAGACAAGGTGAACTGTTGAAAACTTTGCAAAACAAAATTTCGAAATTGCTATAATCGATGCAATAATTATTTCGTCAACAGTGGATTCCTGAGATGACACATTACTGTCCAAATAGTCCAATTTTACTGGTCGGGCTAAAAATTGACCTTCGGGTGAATGAGAAATTCTTAGAATCTCGTGGCCAAATTGATAGTGACGATCATTTAATTACTTATGAGGAGGTATGATGGATTGAATTGGCATTAAAAAGAACATTTCACAACCAGCCAGCTAATTAATTGCTAGTTGTCATTTTTGCAAAATTGCAGGGTGTAGCTTTGTCAACTGAAATAGGAGCCATCAGATACATGGAAGTTTCGAGTATGAAAAATTATGGGATACACGAATTATTTGAAGAAGCTGTTCGAACTGCCTTCCTTATGTGTGATTTCGAAGAAAATCAACAAAAATGCAAAGGCGGCTGCACGATTTTCTAACCAATTTGCAATTTGTGATTTAAGAATCGGTGTGGGATAAAAAATATTCTTAGGTCAAAAACTCCCAAATGGAAGGGAATTGGGTATTTCGGGGAACGGAATGAGCAAAGTCATGCCCATTAGAACAGTTCATGGTTCGTTCTGCTAATTTTAAAAATATTATTAAACTTATCCAACTTCTTTTCTTAATAATAACATGTTTTGTAATAAATTGGCCCGATCCATTTATAGAGTGAATTTGCCAAAATTAGGATTAGAATTGCCATTTGCCACACAAATGTTCAAAAACATTGCAAAGTTTGCCATTGCTGAAGGTTTAGATTTGCACGCAAATATTTATGCGCACTCTAAAAACAATCTTATCTATGACGTTGTGTAATCGCACAACACAGGACAATTGACTATTTTTGTCGTAGTTCTACATGCAAAACTTGCGAACCCTGGAAGATGTGGAAACAAATGACATTGGAGCAAAACACAAATAGTGTGCTGCGCGGCTACATTCTATCCTGCATTTTAATTGTGTCTTGTTTGTAACCAACCGCAGGTAATATGTAAATTGACGCGTCATGATGTCATGAATTCATTAAACTTGACTAATGATCTTCTTACGACTTTCATACATCACCAAACGTGCATTCTGCATACAAATTGTACATATTCTGCACTGTACTGCCAACGATTTAGTGGAATAGTAACTTAAGCTGCAACTGCAAAGTCAGTCTGAGAATGTGTTCGGGATTAAATTAAATTCCAAATTAGTGAGGAATCACATTCTGAATCTGATCCATTTTGCAAGACAACTGCATTGAATCAAGTCACGATTTCCAATCTAAATTAAATTCACTCATGACTTTGTCAAATCCACCGTATCATTTCGGAAGTCAGCTTTAAACTCTTGAGAAGTAAATTGAGTGTACAAAATGAACGCAAAAATTGTGTTTGCGATTTTCCTGATTGTTTCTTGCACATTTTCTGCATCCGAAGCTGGAGTTCTGAAGAAAATAAAAGAAAGTGTGTCGGGAACAAAAAAAGAGCAACAAAATCTAGCGTGTACCTGTGCAGCATTAAAAACACCAGTTTGTGGAACTGACCGGATCACCTACGAGAATCACTGTCAACTGAAGTGTGCCATGACAAGAAATAAAGGTAGTTAAATATCCTGCAAAATGCACAAAGGCCAAATGGAAATATAATTAGTAGTTATTTTAGCTTTGACAACGCGAACACTATTTTAATTCTGAATTTTGATAAAAATTTGATTTTATGTTCAGATATAAGAATGCAAAGGACGGGGGCTTGCTTCCAACGGAAATAGTTACCTACCACCGCGACCTCACCGGATGGACACACCTGGAAACCACCGGAACTGTTTCTGTCCGAGTTTGATCTTCTTACATGTAGAAGTTGCTATCTGTAAAACTTCTGTAAGCTGCTAGTGCTTCATTGCAAAATTTTATACGAATTACAATTTTAATTAAATCTTTCTCTATTCCAATCAAATTATATAGCAGCTAAATAAATATTAAAAAAGAACTTCAAAACTTCATCAAAACATCAGCACATAGTTATGATCATTTCATTGATAAAGCACTTTAAATTGTGAGATTACAAGGGATTATCAAATTGAGGTGACTGCCAATCAAGCTCAGAGATTTTGGGTCGATTAAATAAATTTCTCACGTGTTCAGCAAATCGTAACTATTTCTAACTTTTATTGCCAATCAAATTATACAATCAAAATCGAAAAAAGCTTCGACATACGATACATGCACAGCACACTTCCTCCAACTCCAACCTTAGCTTTTTTGGCATGACTTGCATGCAATACAATTCCTTCGGCAGACATGGCATGAGTGCTGCATCGAAGCTCAGAAATGACTTTTTTGAGAGAATTTTTTTTAAAATTATCCAAGAAATTCCAAATCTAAAGTGAACGAGTTCCTCCAAATCAGCGCAGTGTGATCCAAATCAGTACAGTTTGCTAATTGATAACAATCAATGATAAATTTGCACAAGAGTCCATCGTGCGACTTGCCCCGTTGTATCCGACCCGGAAAGGCGGCAGACAGCTTTTTTTGAACCCAATAAACTGACAGACGCAGACCTTCGGATTTCACAACATTGTTGCAGATCCACTTTGCCAGCCCAGAAGCCCGGACCCATCCAGTTGCAGCAATATTTCGGTTTTGCAGTTGACGAAACGGGGAGTAGTGGGTGGGGCCAGTCGATTCCACAGAACTAAAGATGTCTAAGAGACCACAGAAAGAGGTCATTGAACTCTCCAGCTCCAGCACATCCAGCAGTGACGACGATGACGATTTTGGACGTCGTCGTGATAACCGTCCACTCCCCTCAAGTCGAGCTCAGCTTAAAAGTAAAGTAAAAAAAGTTGCTGAAAAACCAAAAATTGTACTGCCAAAAGTCATCAAACGTTTCCCAACCCCGCCGAAGGTATTTAGTCCACCAAGAAATTTAGCTGCGGCACAGACAGCATTTTTAGTTGAAAGTGACGATGAGGACGAATTACCAGATATCGACGCAATGCCCCCCATTCTTTCCCCAAAAAAGACTTCTCCACCGAGAAATTGGCCCTCGCATTCGACAAAACCGTCAGCAACAATTGTAAGAGACCCAGTGGTGGATCCTGCGAAATCAGAGTGGAAAACGTACCCATCCTGTTCCACCTCTCAACAATCGACAGTCGGTGGGGGACAATCTGCATCTGCTGGGAGCTCTCAACAATTGTACGGTGAAGGCGACCGTGGCCGTGGACAATCTTCATCAGCCGGGAGCTCTCAATCTCAACAAGTGCGTTTTTGTTAAATTTTGATTTGACCTATTTGAAATTTGACTTAAATTTTTGTATGTATTATCTTCTTAGAGTTCACAATCGGAAAAATCCAAAAAGGAACCACTGAAAGAGGAATCAGAACGGAGAAAAGCAGAAAAGTTGTTGGAGCGAGAGATGAAGAAAACAGAATTGGCACGGGAGAAAGAGTTGAAAAAAAGTGAAAACGAGCTTAGGAAAAACGCAAAGCCTGGGGAAGCTCACAAGGTGCGTAATCAAAACAATAACTTGCTGATATAATTTGTTCGCAGAATTTCTCGTCCATTTTTAATTGAATTCTTTCCCAGTTTATAACGATTGTGATGGACGTGAATGTACCCCGAAAAGATGATCTAGTCCAAGTGCTTGATACAGCTGGGATCAAATATGAATTCAATTTCGTTCCATTAGTCTCGAATTCATTCCTCTTCAAACGAGAAACTGTTCATCGTGCAATGGGCGACGATTTACATGTAAGTCCAATAGTTCTGGCCAATTTTACCACGAATCGCAATATGTACAAGTTTGGCTATTCTTTCAAACAGCTTCATCAAGTTTCAAAATTTGAGGAAGAGAACCAAGTCATGATTCTGCTAGATCATGAAGAAATTGTCAGAAAAATAGCTGTTCAGATATCAGAGAGCCCCGTGCCAGGCTGTGAAGATGAACTTGACATGATTACTTTTGTCAACTCGGTGGCTACAACTTATCCATCCAAAAAAATCACGCTTTTTCTTCACGGAATGGAAGGCTATTTTAAGTAGGAATTATTGCTGAATCATTGCTATTGTAAATTTAAGCTTAAAACGATTGTCTGAATATGTAGAAAATTGAAAAAAAATACACAACAAGAGTTTCGCCAAAGGGTTCTGAACGGAGATCAGGAGAAAAAGAGCAGAAAGAAGAAAAGTCAGCTTCCAACGCTGTCAAGGTAAATTGACACTAAAGAGACTAAAGACTGACTGGATTCTTCTAATTGCACATTTTCGGTGCTAAAGAACTGATAAATTTCTTGCATTCCCTTCACAGGCTTGAATTTCAAAATGCATTGGTCCAACTTCAATTGGAAACAGACGTCAATTTCCGACTTGTAAACACTGTGAATGAGTTGGGGACGATGCTAGCCCAATACACCAAATCAATTGCTGAAGCCCCATTCAAGTAAAAACTATCCAAAACCTTAGTGCAAAAATCACTGTAAAATTCCAAACATTGCTGGGTTTGATTTTAGGCAGCAGAGAAAAGAACTAGGATTTGATTGGTACGCTGCAGCTGACACTGCTGGATCTGTCAAGATTGACAAAGATGGGAAAGGTCTGAAAAGACTTTGGATTGAACAGCTTTGCTTGTTCAGCGGTGTTGGGAGTGACACAGCGTTGGCAATTTCTGCAAAATATCCAACTCCTCAACACCTAATCACGGTATCCAAAGGGTTTCAAAACTGATTGTTCCACAGTTCCATCTATTTCATT
>JAQGCM010002901.1:0-10130 GCA_034699705.1 Hymenaphorura dentifera
AACTGAACCATCAACAACATCACCTTCTCCAACAACAGCCCCGAAACCCACGGAACAAAGTGGGGCACAAACTTCCGGTTCTTCAAGTTTAAGCAAATTCAGTGGAAATTGTAACCAGGGTGGTTTATTTTTAGCATTTCATTTTGTAACAGTCTTCGTGATTCCATCCGTCCTCAAAAATTAAAAAAATTTGAAGGCCGAACTCTGTAACGGGAAATGGGGCGGGGCCTCATTTCTTCCAAATGATGCATTGTTGAAACTTCCTCCTGCTTTCACTTTATTTTCTCCCAAATACCAGCACAAGACCTAAAAATCGCGCCTCTGTCGAAATGTCAATTTGTTGAAAATTTTTATGAACTAAGGAATTCCTAATTAAAAAAATATTTACAAATTTCTCAAAGTAATTTGTCATGATCACTGCTCTGCCCAATTGTTACTTGAAATTTTGAGATCAATTGCATTGTGAAATGTAGCTCTGCAATATCTGCAATCAATTGGCTCGACCTCTCATCTTCACTCTGTTGCGCATACCACCTTTGGCTAAGTTTGGTTCATATGTCAGGCTATCCCAGTTTGACACCAAAGCATTGATGCTGTCCCTAATTATTGTTAAAAAAATTAATAGTAATTATGAAGGCTAGAGACTAATATGTGAGTAATTTACCCCAGATCCAGATAGTAAGCCTCATACAAAGGTCCACCTTCTTGCCCAGTTGACAACCCTCTGACTTTGCGCAATACAATGTAGTGACCATCCCCTGGCATATAATTTGCATCCGGAAAAACAATAAAGTGACGTCCGGTGTCAATTTCTTTGCGTCTGAAAATTGGCGGACCTCTCGGATTCATATAACTGAAATATTGTGTTCCTGAGCCGACTGTCCCAGCCTTTTGAATGACTTTATTCGTAATGTCCATCAATTCTCCGTCAATCATCTTAACACCAGGTGGAAAATGAGCCATACTATTTTCGCTGGCCATTGAATTGACCGTTCCAACGCGTCCCACCCGGCCTCCGCCAGCCATGACCCCAACTCGTGACCCCATTCCAGGCAGCCCAACCCCACGTCCATACCCACCCATCCCAACACCCAAACCGGCTCTTCCCCGACCCATTCCAGCCATAAAACTTTTAACCCCACTTTTGTCCAGAATTAACACAAAAACTAAACACAGAAATACTGTAATATTAAAATTTGTCATCTTTTGTCAATCTTAAAATGACATTCAAAATTCGACACTCTTTATTTGCACAAATACAAGGACAATATTGTAACGCACTTGACAAGTAATGCGTTCCAATAAACATCACAACGTTTCAATGTTCGAATAAATATATTATGCGATCAGAATTCTTGTGAGAGAGCTTACAGATTTATATAGAGTAATTTAGTAGAGTATTGTACAATTGAATAGTTGTAAGAACGACATTGTACAACAAGGAAATACAATAACATTAATAATTTGGACTCATGTGTGAGACGTTTGTTTTGAGTTGTGTAGAAGTAGGCAAATAGGTTTTGCCATTGTCTTTTGGAGTGTTATGACCAGGTCAATGGATGTCCTCATTGAGTCATGTTCGAAAATCGCAGGAATCTGGTAATGGTGGGTCACAATTCATGACTTCATGGCATTCGTTTGACTTTTCTGAACTAAGGGTCGTACCCGAAACCCTCTGAGCGGCAAGAACCGCATGTGTTGCAGCCTTGTAAATAAAAAATGTTAATGTTATTTACTTAACATTGCTTAACATTTAAAGGCTCAGCAAAAAAATCAAATTAAATGTGGAACAGAATATTTAGTTATCAGTTATCTTCTGTACTGTACCTTGAACTTTCGTTTGGCATTGAATTCTCTAATTCTATCTTGAGTTCTCTTCAAGTGAGTATCTTCGGCTGTATGACCTCTGACCCATGGATTCTCCAAAGCCTGAGTGGCACTAGGTCGCTTTTGCGCTTCCACTGTCATCATCTGCATAAAGATGTAAAAGATTAATAAACTATACAAAATAGCAACCAGAAAATAAACTACATTACAAAAACTGCATTACTTGCACAGCTAAAATTACTTGCAATCCAAAAGTAAAGTTTAGCACATCAATTTTTGAGCTAGAATGTATTAGTATTCGCATCCTTTCATGCTAGACCAACTTGCTTATTCGTTATGATCAAGAAGCGTAGAGCTGTTCGAACGGCAAGCTTAATTAATACTTGCAATTGAAGCAGAAGTAACCTTACAAAATTGAGATTTGGCCTACGTCTCAGTTTAGAATTTGGATATTTGAGTAACGCAAAGAGCATAGTTCAAAGACTGCCATTATAATAGTCTGGTTCTCTTCATACAAATGACATTTAGTACTCACTCACAACAGCGTAATGATGTAGTAGTGCATGTCACTCATGACAAAAACATTGAAATGATGCGATGTATTGCAAAGTGGTTTGTCAGAAAATAAAAGTTGCATGAAACTTTTGATTCGATCGGTTATCCTTTCGTGCAACAAAAAGCTCAAATGTATTACTACATATAAACGCCTACATTTCTCTAGGAATTCACGCAAGATCTAACTAAGCTCTAGTACACTACATGTTCGGGTGCAACCGGCTCATACAATTGTGATTGAGAATCTACGCTATACCATACATATAATTATATTTCACAAAATCATGCGTCTGTAAAAGTTCATGGGAAAGGGGAAACAATAAATCCTCAGTAAAATGCACTCAACTCTTAGCTAACTCTTCGAAATGATGTAAGCAATATTGCATTTGATGAATTACCTGTGCAACGAATTCTCTGGCAGGCTCTGAGATATCGTTCCAATACGGTCTGAAATTACAAAGACATTTGTTAACACACGGGTATTTGACATGAATTTGAATATGAAGAAAAGGTAAGGACTTTGCTTTGTGAACAAATCGAAGTTATGCTTTAAAAATAGGTTTTGGGAGATTTTGATTCGAGTGTTTCAAGACATTTGCATTTCCAATATACATTTTGATTCGCTCCAATTCTAGTGCAAATTATGCTCGAAAGGAATTTCAAAAAGGTTCAGCAAAACGTTATTGTTTTGAGTTTGCTTGGGAAATACTAAATATGAAATATCTCCTTACTGGCAGAATGCAAATATTTGAAATACCCTGAATTGTTGCAATAATTATTTATTGAAATTAATAAATTCGAGTTAAAGAAAGTTTTTTTGGGCGTGCACATTGTGGACAGTATTCTTTGAAGAGCAAAGCAATTCTGGGTTTACTCACAATATTAGTTTCAACAAGTTAGCTTTAGATGAATAAACATAAAACTTCAAGCCTAGATTTGAAAAATCAAGCTATCCCTCTGCCATCCTTCAATATTTTTGCACGTCAGAGAATTTTCCGAGACAGAGGCTCAGGTTATATTTAGATTGAGCTCAAACATTCATTGTTAATGCTAGCCGTCGAGTTGACCTGAAACATGGCTTACCTACAATACAATTTACCTTCCACTCGAAAGCAAGCAAAACTACAAATTTCTAGACGCGCAATTTAATGTGCGGATTTTATTACCAATCCAGAAGACGGGTAATCAAATCACCTCAAGAAGTGTAAGGAACCAAGCTTTCAGCAATAATTGAATGGAAATGAAGCTGGCTCTCCAGGGACGTTGCCCCAAGTAATTACTTTAGCTTTCTCTGATGATCTGAATTCGCAAGGCGCAAGGAACTATTGTCGCTCTTTTCAAAAGACGTGCCTCTGATTACTTGTTTATTCCACACAAAATAACTGTGTCGAGAAGTCGAAATCCAATTTAACTAAAAATCAGATTCTCAGAAAGAACTAGATCGTAAATAAGCAGTTTCTGTATTCGCTGACATTACTTTGATGGAATTTTCAAAATCTGTCCTCAGGAAATATTGAAAGCTCACTGTCAAATATTCCTTCAATTCTAAAAAAGCATGCAAACTTACTTGTCAAATTCGTAGTCTCCCTTTACAATTTTCCTCTGTACTCCAACCTCACCGCTCTCATCCCAAAATGGTTCGTATCCGCATAGGCTTCAACATAAACAAGAGGGAAAACATCAATAAACTTTTCATTAATCGAATTCAAAAATACATTAATATGCATTTGTTCGTCAACCACAAAGCTAAAGCGCACACATTTGATGCGGAATGTTCAACTTCAACTCGGATTCGAAACCTTTCCCCGAACAAAAAGGATAAGCTTGTCAGTGGTGAGGTTGTAGCCGGGTTCGCAAACCCTATTATTAATTCTAATTGGGTAAATCGAACCAAGTTATAGTTGACTCACAGAATATAAAGAACAACACCCAAACTCCAAATATCAACGGAACTGTTGTATCGCTGCTTTTGAATGACTTCAGGAGCTGCAACAAACAATTTGAGAGCATTTCAATAAACGGACACTGAGAAGTGCATAAAGTTGACTTCATTTCAGTTGCAGCTTCTCTTGTATTCATGTACCACAATATCCAATGGTCCCACAAAATGTCATCATAATAGTGTCTTGATCAAAGGCCTTGGCGAAGCCAAAGTCACTAATTTTGACGATGGAATCTTCTGAGGATGACTGGTACAAAATATTTTCTGGTTTTATGTCTCTGTGCACAATTCCGTGAGCATGGGAGTACTGCAAAAATCGATAAAACTCATGAACTCATTACATTTACATTACTAGAGACATGAGAGCCTAACTCTTCTTCTTGCCACACAAACCAACAAGAAGAAGTAATTCAATTTGTCTCTGCAACAAGTTTATAAGGAATAGAAGTAAAGTAGAGGCGACAGTACTTCTAAGGCAGACAACACTTGATTCACGACGCGTGCGGCTTCTTTCTCTATAATATTATTTAATACATTTTAATATAACATTATTAGTACATAATATATTATATTATAGTACCACTGTAATGGCCCTTCCGGACAATACGATCGAACAGTTCTCCACCATCTGCCAATTCCAAGACGATGAAGACTTCAATCGAAGATTCATAGATGTGTTTCATTCGGACCTGAAATGAATCCAAGAACCGCAAGATTACATCACGTCATACTTCAATTACATCGTGCGGAAATTAGGTCCAATAGTCTCTCTCTCGGAAAAGTTGGAGCCAGAGCTGGATTTCCAAGCCCCAGTTTTACTAGATGGAAAGAATACTCACAATGTTGCTGTGGTTCAATTTCAGTAGAGCTTCGATTTCAGAGTTGATCACTTTCTTCCTCTTTCCTTGACCCTGAAATAGGCCAGAGTCAGAGTATTACAGACTTTAGTAGTTCCAAACCTGAATATATAAAATATATTGAGCATGTCGAAGCAAAGTCTTTGGGGGCATCCCAAACTCCTTTAGAATAGAAGAATCCGGTAATGAAGTCGTGAACGCAATATGCAATTCACATCCAAGGTTTGCTTTTCTGCGAGTACTGTGTATACACAGTGCGGCCCCGGAAGGCTTAATTTTAATCCATGACTTTACTACAACTTTATCTATCAGGTTCGGTTCATATCTTTATTAAAACATTCAAAATTAATGCAAGCCGACGAGGATGATGGTCGTTTTTTATATAACGCGTCTCTCACAATAGAAGTGGCACAACACTCCACAATAGCATATTTAATTTAACCTTGGCTTGGAATTTGCACTCTGGGCTCTGGTTTTATTGTGGCGCTACTCTCAGCTCAACTGGTTGGAAATTCGCACCATGAATTAAATACGTGAAAACCAGTCGATATAGTATTTAAATTATGGAATCAGAGCAAAGCAGGCGAATTCAATTTAATTAATGAGGAACTACTGGAATCAGAAATAAAGATTATGTTACCTCTTTCTGAATAACTTTGCAAGCCCATTCTTCTTCACTCAATTTGTCTCGACACCGATACACACAAGAAGTCACACCCCTATAAAATGTAAAAATGCAGTTGAATAGTTAAAATAGATAAAAGTTGAAAAAAATCTGGAAAGAAATTGGTTAATGAAATGTAACGTACTTTCCCATAACACCACCAATGAGATAGTCTTGAAAGAACTCCCTGTCTTTCACCCGGTTCTGGATCCAAAAAGTGTCTCCACTCATTTTCTCCACGACACTGCGGCAACCGTTTCTTTCTCCTTCCTTTAGAATCAAATTAGAGAAAAAGTCTGCCAACTTTCTTCTGGAGGATTTTCTCCAAGAGTCCTAGCAAGTCAATCTGGAATCTGCGAGCGTCTCTCCTTGTTCGGCGTAGAAAACATGTGCTGAAACATGTGCAGCAAGCAACCAGTGCAATGTCAGTTCACAATGTTATTTTTTTGTGTTTGGCAGCAGCGGCAGCAAGAGCCAGTGTCTCAAACACATTCTCCAGATACACTGACGACAGGCAAGTACGACATAAAACTTCTTTTGCTTTACTTCTTCACTCCTTTCGACTAACTTTGGTCAGGAACTCTCAAACTCAAGTCAAGTCGAGTGAAAATAATTTCAGAGTGATTTTTCCTCAACTCTTCCTCTTCTCGTCTCAGAGCAAAGCAAAAAAAAACTGTGGTCTTTGTACATTTGTGTAACAACTAGTTTTGGGTTTTGGTTTTTCACTTATGACGACAAGTACATGGCGAGAAAAAAAAGTGTAAAGAATGACGGCAAAAGTTGGATAGTCAAAGAATGCAATGTACAATTTTCATTCAATCGGAAACTATTTGGAATTGCTATACGTTTCGCTAACCTAAACGCGATGAGATGGAGTTAAAAACTTCTGGAAATTATCAAACCCTTATAAATATTACGTGCAAGAAGAACTAATCGCAAGCGTTTAGCTCAACTCTACTGGACACTTTAGTCTAGTATTCTTTTACTTTTTACAAGTACGGCTCAACTGACACGACTTAAAAGCACAGCACAGCACTAAAAATCCAACACGGAAATATTTCGTGCATTTGATTGCTTGTGTGCATTTGAATTCGAACTAATGTTTATTTGGACTTGGAGTGCCCAGAGCAAAGTGGGATGGAAAGTGCAAAACTGGCTTACTTATGAAGGTGTCCGCTTAGTACGTAGTAATAGATTCAGCACTTGTCGTACATTGTGTTGAACAAAAATTTGGGAATAATTAATATCACAATGAGAGAAATCCAGGGGGGGCTCAGAATCACAGCACAGAAACTTTAGCCGCTAAATCAACTGTAACAATTAGATGCGAAATTTATTTTGTCAAATGCGAACATTCCACTTTTTTAGTTGATTTTGTGTAATTTATTAAAAAAAACTGGACATGATGACGATCCATTCCTCTGCAATGAAAATCAAGCAATGCAGAAGCACCCGATTTCATCCAAATTTTTGGATGAAGGATGAGACGATTACATGTACTCCTACCTTGTAATGTGACCTTACGATGCGAACTGTGCATTTGCTTTATGTATTGTAAAAACTGAGATTGTGCAGAAAATGGCAAACGATGTAGTCGTAGAGCTCGCACTCGCGTGTAAGGATTCAACAGCTGGGTATAGAAACAAAAATCTTTCCCTTAAGCTAAGCAAGCTCGTGTGCTCGTCCATAGCGCGGTTCCAATCTCAATTGTAATAAAACAAAGGTAAACAAGTTTTTTACATCAAGGTTCTGACCAAAATCAAATTTAAGAGTGAAATTGAGGTCCATAGTTGCTTACACGGATGTTGTACTTACGAAAGGATGACTGACCAATTTTTTTTGTTCATTTCGTTTTAGCTAACACTCTAGTGCAATTCGAAAGTTGCAAGAGATTCTGAGAACCAGCTGCAGCTGCAAGTATGGTAACAGCGAAAATTCACATTAGCATTTGCCATGTGCTGAGGAAGATGACCTAACCAAGAAATCGATATGAAAAGTATTCAGCTAATACAGTAAATACTAAATTAAATCTTGAGCCTTGCCAGAGCAAGCATACACGATAACAAATTGTTTTGAATGTAGTTTTTTGGGATGAAATTTTTGTTCGTGGGAGAACTCGAAAACATTTTGACTGTTGCTATTTTTAATTGTCGCGTAAATATTGTGGAAGTATTAATTTTTTGCTGCGTGGTTTGCTTTGCCTCCACCTAGCTCGAGTTTATCAATTTGTTGCTTGAGTGAGAGTGCTGTTCGCAAATATATATTCTGTCACATTCGGATCGTCTAATACGAAAAATAAATTTTGATTAAGCTGTCAGGTATTTTGTAGTAGTGAAACAATTCGTGTTTTCTTGCTATAGGGTTCCTTGAGGGGAATTTATCGGGTGACCTTAGCTGATGATATTAAAATTTAAGAAATTTCCGTCTCAGCGTAATTTTAAGATATTATATTTCGATTTTAACTGCACATGAAAATGCAAAATAACTTTGAACATTCAATAATACAGATGTAGTTTTCGAATACTTTATTTGTGGAATGTACAATCCAAACCCGGCAACAATCAATGCCTGCTATCAATTTCCACTGAATTACAAAATTACATAGGCACTCTGTACTCTGTAGGACTATTTTCGTATTATATAATTGAATTAAAATGAAATTGAACCACCGCGAACCGTCCACTCGCATTCACAGTTCCCATGGGAAACAGTCTCGAAATCATGCATATAACCGACCAGTTTTGCGTCATTACGATCATTCCTATCGCATGCAAAACTCTCTTTCACTCGTGTACAGGTGACAAACGTTCAAATGGCACAATGTTACATATTTCTAATTGAGTATAATTGGAATTCGCTAGCAGTTCAAAAATCCTCGGATTAATGAATTTCGGAAAGTAGTTTAGGTCCGGCTTTGTGCCTGCTATTCCATTTCACAATTTCCAGCCAAATACGACCAAACTAGGGTATAATTATGTTCGTGCCGCTTAGGATAGAAATACTTTTCCAATGAACTGTATATTAACAGAGTTATGAGGTTTCTTTGCCGAATTCGGCAGGCAGGAAACTTCTTTGCTTTGACAAATTTTGTGGCTTCTTTCCTTGAAGGAACAAGAATATCTATTTTGTTGTCGTCCGTACTACATACAGCGAGTTCCTAGATTTGGTCACTCCAAAAGTGTAACGAAAGTGGACAGCGCAACCCTATAAGTATTGAGTTTTGTTAAATTTCTACCATTTCCTGCGGAAAACATCTCAAAGATTGCCTATTTTCTTTGCATCGATTGGAGTTGCATGACATATTTGAGGAATACAAATTGAACCGCATATCCATTCCTTGCCTTGGAGAAATTTACTTGTATCCCTCCTCCCTTGCCGTTGAAATCAAATTGTCAAAAAAAGATGAAGTAAATCTGAACTAAGCTGTAGCCGTAAGCATTCTTGTTGTGCGCGGTCTGAGCACAATTCCCAATTCCCTGGCTCTGCTGCCTGCATAAATCTTCCTGAGTGAAAGTCTGGAGATTTCAAGCTGCATTGATTTTCCTAAGCCGAGATTTTGGTGAGAGCTAATTAGAAAACATGCAACTAAGTAGATTCATTCTAATGTGATTAAATTCGATGTTAATGGTAAATTAGATCATAGATTGGAAATATGTAATTATTAGAAAGACTCTGCAAATAATTTTAAATTTTTGAATGAACATAAAAAAATCTTTCACTTTAGATGATGCGCTGAAGCAGTGTGCAAAATTGAAATCGAAACACACATTCGTTGTGTTTGTGGACAATAGCCTGAAGTAATTTAAATAAAATTCCAAGCAAGGAATTCATCCTGTACTGCTGCCGACGACCGGGCAAAATTTAAAGATTTTATATAGTTGAACTGCAAAAATGCCGTCCCTAAAAAAAACGAAAGCTAAAGCAAAAAGAAATTTTTTGTTTGACTTCAATGATTTCTCTCTTTATTATAAGTACCCTAATAAGGGAAATAAACTGGTGCTTGTCTGCAGCTTGTCCAGGAGGAAATATTTTGCACTTGCAGCATTTGCTGTGTTTCCCGATTGCCGTACGTATCTACCTTCGGACTTATAGAGAACATCGAAAAAGTCAATTTCCCGGCTAAGCATGCATTAGTGTTTTTAAATGATATATGAGCCGAGCCACGCAGCCACAGCGATCAATCACTACAACGCAACAGTGATTGGGAAATACAGGGTGAACCGTAAAGAACGCAACCAATTTAAACAACTTTTTCAAAAAAACGGTTTGACCGATTGACCTGGGG
>JAQGCM010002902.1:0-10126 GCA_034699705.1 Hymenaphorura dentifera
TAAACACACAGGATTCTGCTATTTCGTCATTCGTTCAAATTCTCGACTTGACGGGAAAACGACGACGACTTTCTCTTCTGCTTCTCAGCCAGCACATCAGACTCGTTCACTTTGTACTTCACACTTCACACTTACTTTTCTTCTCTGATCAAATTCTTGTCAAGAGGTGATCGCCTATTCGCGCGGCTTTCGGATCGCACTCGCACCGCGCGAGTTCTCTCCCCCCCCCCCTCAATTTTCCAAATGATTAAGTGAGAAATCAGTGACAGACACAAAAGGACACCCCAGCGAGCCAGGTCCACATTCAGACGCGACCCTATGTATGTAGACTCTTCATCTTCATTCAATTCCTTTTTTCCCCACTCGACTCAACTCAACTCGACTCGACTGCGACAACATCCATACGTTGAGTACGTCAAATCACAAAACAAAGTTGGTAAATAGTGGAGTTGGAAGATTCTGAGAGACGGCAGGAATTGTGAACACAATGTCACAATGAGCGTTCTAGTTGTTTGAATTTGCAGAAACATGAGCAAAATTTTGGGGAATTTGCGAAATCCGTGCTCGCATAGCTTGAAATTTGGACATCACTACCCTTGGAGCTTGCAGAGAAGAACCAATGAACCGTCCTCATGCTCACTCTCACTGCACTGCATTTGAAATATTTGAAATGAAATGGACAAAGGCAAAGGTGTCACTCTCACTGATTGTCAAATGGCGACAAGGTGCTAATTTGTTTTTTTTTGTGGCAATGCAATGTCAAGATGTCCAGGTAATTGACGACACACCCTGAGGAGCCTGCCTGATTTTGATGCCAGTCTAGAGTCAATATACATTGGTATTTTGCATTCATCATCAAGGTGCTAATCACGTCGTAAATCAAAGTGCAAAGTACATAAGTGGCAGGGGAGAAGGATACAAAAGTAAATTAAAGACAAGATTGAGAATCCTAAGTCCACGTGCTCCAAGGCTCGAGTTTCATGAAGAACTCCAACACCCCTTAAGATTTTTCAAGAAATCCGGAGAGCGCGATCTTTCCTGTTACTTTAAGAACATGGGAATTTTGCGAATTTCGAAATTCACAAATGCGATCCAAAATTATTTTGACAAGCCAATATTTTGTGCTTGGTCCGACTTGACATGCTTTGTGTAAAAAAAAAATATTCATGGTCAAAACTCCACCGGCACATGCATGCACATGGAGCACGTCCATTCTGGATAATAAATTAAAGTATGAACTCGTAAGAATTTCTATTGAAACGAACACAACTCAACCCCCACTCAGCCAGTGAATTCAATTCAATTCAAATTAATAAAAGAGTTGGCCCAACTGCAACAACTTGACGTTGACTCAAAACAAGAACCGGACGCTTGAGAAAAAAATTCATGCCCCAGTCCCGTCCCGGCCCAACATGCAATAATTAATTTCATCTGCTCTTGCTCTTCGTTGCTTTGAATGGAAACAATAATTAATGCAAGTAATCTGTATGTGTGTGTGTGTACGTTTTATTGAACTGCAATGTTGGACATTGGAGCCGAGCTTAGCTGGCAGATTGGAATGTAGCCGCCGCCGCCGCTGTAGCGCACCGCAGCAGTGTGGTTGCCCAACCATAAATATTCATTTAGTGGAATGACATTGCACAATTTTATTATGAATCTTGCATAGTTTTGACAGGAGCAGAGCAGAGCAGGAGCAGGAGCAGAGCAATCAGGAGGGGAATGTGATACCCAAAATATCCTGGCATTTTTAACGGCCCACTTGAATCCTGCTCAATTGCAAAGAATTTACCAAAGCCAAATTACCGGATTGATGGCCACAACGTGTAATTTATACGCACCGTACGTAACATCAATAGTATCTCAAGGGACTCATCTCTAGAGTACAACACTCATTATTGTCCAAAAGGCAAAGAGAGGCATGCATGAAAATGAAAATATTTTGGCTCAACTCAACTCTGCTACGTACCCGTCTTTGACTTGATTGTTCTCAACTCATAATAATAAACCTTTGTCGAGTAGTCCAGCCAGAGTCCGGTCGAGCCAAGGCTCCCATTGTTCGCATTTCATTCGCGATTTATTAGGATGTCCGTTGTCCGCTCCATACCTATCATTAATTCAAACACTTGAGAGAGCTCCTTGCTATTCTTGCCGTCATCCTCATGACTATGACTCCTTCGTCATTAGTACTGTAGCGTATCAACTACAAATAATAAAGTAGCAGCTTGAGTTGCAGACAAGACAAGACAAGAGACGACTTCATTCAGAGCCCGTATGATGATCTTCCATTTATTCTCCATTGCATTGCTTGCAATCGAATTGTGATCAATACTCGGCCTTTGTGTGCGTGTGTGAAAGGCAACTTGCACTCTCATCCCAACATCGTCAACAAAAGCAAAGCAAAGCAAAGCAAATCCCAAGCTCAAAGCCAAACCCAAATCAAACAACAAACAAAAATATTTTCGGGAATTAACTGCCACTGCCACTGCCACTGCCTTCCCCATTCAACACTAGGCTACTGTAGCTTTGAAGTATGTACGCATCTATTGAAGTCAAGACAAGGCTGCAGAGCTTACAATTTAGACACAGCATAGGCCAGGCCAGGCTCAAGAATTCCTGATGTACTCACGAGGGAAGTCTCCTTGGTGCAACACACGGATTCGGTCGGAATAATTTTTTTCTGCAAGTAAATATATCAAAATGAAAAAGTGAAACTGAATTTTTTCCGACGGGCATCCAAATTCACCCGCTAAAATTTTGGTTGGGATGACCCCATATGACCCAATGCATTAGGAATGAACCGAGTTTGCCACTAATGCATTTGGCCATAAGGGGTCACCGTATTAAAAAAAATTCCCGGGTAACTTTGGATGCCCGTCGGAAAAAATCCAGTTTCACTTTTTCATTTTGATGTATTTACTTGAAGAAAAAAAAATTCAGACAAATCGGTGTGTTGCACCTAAGGAGACTTCCCTCGTCAGTGCGGCACAGGGTGGTTCAAAAGGAATTTACTCTAAGCTTAAGCACTTGCTGACTGTACAATAGTAAGTTACTTCTGAACCGCCCGGCCCTCCAGTTGTATTTGTTTGTTGGCTTGATTGAGAGCTGACAAAAATCTAGCTCGACTCGAAACAACTAACTAAGTGAGATGCTTGTGTTTAATTATTGTCAATCAAATTGTGGAAGTCCTAGCCCCTGCCTGCCTGCCTCCGCCTACAGGAATTGTAAATGCAATCCTAGAATGTAGTTGACTCATAATTTGGAATAAATGTTGTGTTGCTGCGTAGCTTAGTTTGTTTTTTGGTGAACTATTTTTTTTTTAAAGTTTCTTGTTTATTGTGTGATCAGTTCCAACAGCGAGAGAGAGAGAGAGAGAGATTTTTCGGCTTTCCAAATTTGAATTTTAAACTCAATCCCAAACCCATGCATGCCCTGACCGAAATGTGGATGGAGAAATTTATTGGCTAACCCGTTAAGCCTACGTATTCAATAGAAGGACAAGCACAAAAGGAGAGTCTGAAAGATCGGTCCCGAAACGTCTTGCGTTCGTTTGTGATGCAAATCCTCAAATTATAGAGCTGAGCAACTACAATTCCTAGCTCATTTCTATTCTTCATGCTCGTACATATTTTGTATTCTTTAACTTGCTCCTCCTTTCCCCTTTTTAAGGAGACGACGACAGTTTCCACTTTTTGGTACTTTTAAAGTGCAACGTTGGCAGTTGGGGACACATTTCTGAGCAGAGCCAAAATATTTCCTCACAAAATTAATAAAATTCCGCCAAATTACCAAAGTTACTTTCCTCTCCTGCATTACTAAACAGCAAGTCTTCAGCCATTTAAAATTTTTTAGGACCGACCCTTAGATTAGACAATACTATAAATATCTAGATACGCAATCAACTTTAAAATCAACAAAAAAAACGGCCCTGGGTTAAGCTTATGGAGACGTGTTTTTGTTGATGAATTGATGTGGTTACCGGGGCATTTGGCTTCGGACGGGGAAATTTGGCCTCAATATTGGAAACTGTACACCTACATGACAATATTTTTGGAAAACTGTGGGTCCCACGAAAAATATGTAAAACAAACAAATTTAGTTATTTAAAAAACCTTGATGATAGTATCGCCTTTTTCGAAATAAGTTGGTCCGTTGCAGGCTGAAAAACACTCAAAAACTCCCTTAAGGGCTCGTCTAAACAACACTAGCATCACTTTTCATCTTACAAAGGGAGCCTAAACTAACTGGCCACCAGACTGCGGCCTCAGCTCGCACAAATATTTCAGGTTTAGGAGCTACGATTTTCTGAAATTCGGCAGTTTGGGTAAAATTAGTCCCATGCTACTAGTGCATTAAAGCGTGGGAACCAAATCGAAAGGAAAACAGGCTCGTACTTCCGCAATATAAAATTAACAAATTAAACCCTATTAAATGAAAATTGTTTAGTTTGTAATTTGGTTTTAAAAACTGCTCAGGTATGGTAAATATTGAACTGACTAAAATTATAAAAAATTTAATTCATCGTCTCTCACCTCACCAACAACAAATTTTGTCAACAAAAAGGGCCGCCTTCGTTTTGTTTACTTTTCAAAATTCCCATGCCCATTGCGACTCTATATTACTCTGTGGACGGACCGGAACAGACGAACGGTCATTTTACAAGAAAGGCATCGGCCGGGCTGTATGGCCCCAAGACACCTCAAAATAAAAATTGAAGGCTCACATAACATATAAATCCAATTACTCAACAGTGTTTGGTGCTAATGGCCGAAGTTAATGATCCAAGATCAGGATTTCATGCTGTGTTCCTGAATAAGGGCAGGCAGGCAGGCAGGGCGGGTATTCCAAATTGGAATCAAATTAGTTCCGCCGCACTTCACTCAAATATATGTAAGGTAGTACCTTATATATTAAGTAGCCTTCGCCCCTCATCATTAAGTTTGAGTGAATCGAGTGATAAATTCGAGAGCGTACATACTGGTCCTACTCAATTCCAAAGCTCCAAATTGAAGTACCCAGATTCTCTTTACTTGCGGCTACAAATGGGATCGAACGTAACTGAAAAAAAAACAGCGTCGCTTCGCACCTCTGCTCTTTCTCCGTTTCGGAGATAAATTTGTGGCAAGCTCTCGGGAAGAAAGAGTTCACGTTGTGTAGGATTGAGATCTTGAACTTTTCCCTTTTTTTCTTCGCACTTCTATGTACATATTACTGTATTGATTGATGATCATAAGGTCAGCGTGCTAAGTATTGGAACATCCCGGGCTACGTGTATAGCCGCTTGTAAAAGTTTGACGGCAAATATTTGATCAAAATTGCAATCAAACAGCTCAACGGATTTTCGGACAGGACAGAGTGCGGGGATTAATCTGTCCCCACTTGTCTAGTTGTGGTCAGAACTCTGAGTTCGAGTAAATCCATTGAGTGTCAATATTGACAATGAGCGCTGACATTGTAGTTGTTATTGACAAATGAACTTTCAATTGAGTCCAGATTTCCCAAAGCCGAACCAAGTACGTCCGCTACTCCCTCACTTCACTCCTGTTGTCCCACCCGCATCCCTGCCTTTGGGGTATTTATTGAGCGTTGTTGTGACCCCAGAAAGGAAATGAAAATATGTCATTTTGTTGTTCTCTCCTTGCAGCTAACGTTTACAAAGGGTTAATATGAGAATAAAATTGGGACGCGAGAGAACCGAGAAGGTGTGAAAGTTTCGAGCTCCTTGAACCTTTTTGGGCAAGCTTGCAATGCAACGCATGTGTTTTGTAACTCTTGATTGCCTTGATTAGGCTCAAACTTTGCCCCTAGCCCCTCATTTTGGGAGTGAAATTTGACAGCCTATAATTCGCAATAAATTTGATCCTCAATTACTACTGAAAGTATGCATCTGCCTGCCTGCACTAATTAAATTAGATGACTACGTCCGCTTTGGTTTTAACTTGCAGGCTTCTTCAACCCGATGAGATGTTTACGCGGTTAGTCTGAAAAAGCTTTCCAAAAACAAAAACTTTTTTTTGCTCAAAATATATGTTAAAAACCTCCTAAATCTCCTATCCATCATCCCTAGAATTGAATGAAAATTGAACGACTTTTTGCAGTGCAAACATCCAAACATGTTGAAAAATAGCAATAATCAATCAAGTAGTAATTTTATCCCAAGTTCAGCTTTTCTTTGTTAGCAAAAACAGGAGCAGGGCGAAAGAGATGAGATCGAGATGTGAACAGACGACGGACAATAGATTAAAATTAGTTTGTTTTTCCTCCCATTCTACTCCACTGTATTGAGTCAGTCGAGTCGATCAGTCTTCAGTCTCTTCGGTCAGTCAGTTGGTGTTAGCGGGAGCGGCTCAGGACGAGAACAAGACAGATGAAGGGTTCTTTGAGAGAATTCAGCCAGAGCCACAGCCACAGCGGGGGAAGAAAATTGGAGCGTAGCAGGAACGAGTTGGAGTTGAGTTCTGTCTCCGAATTGAATGCAATGTTCTTTATTCGCTCTTCTTTCCATTCTGGCCCAGTTCATAGTAAATATCGCTGAGCTTTTGGTGCTCAACAAGCAGCCAGCAACTTTTGTTGCTTTGAGGAAACCCGAACCCCATTCACCACAAAACTGCCTGCTACTAAAGATGAAAACGCTGTGAATTAATAAGATGAGAATATTTCTCTTTCTTTAAAGTTTTTTGATACAGTTACATATGACGGGCTGCGGCTAAGAATGCGATCCAGTTTCAAAGGTTTTTGGAATAAAAAAGACGAAGACGAAGAGATATTATGAATCTGAAGCTTGTTGTGTTTTTCATGCATGCACGCAAGCATGCTGCTTCGTTCGTCTTGAATTGCTTTGTTTTGTTTGGTGCTTTGGTGGTGAGGTATTTTATTAGAAGATGAAATAGGGCCGGGTTGCTTGCTGCTGGTGCTGGCGCTGATCTGAATGAACAGAAAAAATGCACAGTAGGAGACAAATTGAGAGATTTCTTGGTCCATTCTTCTCTCTTTTTGAGAATATCAAAGATTCAAGGGCCGACCGGACCAGACTACGTAGACCAGAATATTGTGTTACCATACGCAATGAGTTCAAAGACGACACGAGTGAAAGAGTTTTGGAATTTATTGGCTTGACTAACTATGTATGTACCTAGGAACTATCAAATAAAACTGAGAAAGCATAATGGATGCGGCGGTTCGAAATAATTGAATGCATGCATGCATGTTCTCGCATTTATGAGTCAAGAAGAATAGGATTGAAGCATTTTGGAAGTTATCACAAATCCCGATTCAAACTGAAAGGAGTACTAAATTCCAGGAGTGGAGCTGAATTAGCCCAACGAGAACCAATTATTTAAATGGCATTTCGCACATACCTCAGACAGAAGTATGTGCGAAAATATCTACAGAAGGACAAAGTACTCGCGGGACTGAACTGCTAATGGAACATTTTTACGAGAGTCAAAAGTTAAAATGCGTCATATTTTTGACTTGATATTTATATGGACTTTGTTCTAAGAACGGCGTGTGAAGAATTATTTGCTTGCAAAAATCAAAACTTCCTAACCTGATAATTGTCGGGAATTTTTTAGCATTTCCCGGAATTTGAGATGTAAACCAGTCCAGCATTTCTGGAAATCCTACAACTGAAAATGTGGACATGTGAAAAACATAGAACTAACCAGAATAGTATTCTCAAAATGGCTTAAGAACACCCAAGTGTAATGATGTTTGCCTTTTCGCATTGTTGAAGCAACCCGTGCATTCCATACATAAGGATTAAGAAATTCATCGATTAGCTCGAAATGTTAGGTACTGTAGGATTGATATTTGTTTATTATTAATTATTTACATTCCGATGCTAGGACTTCTCCAGAAATCCGAGGGAAAATATGAATTATTAGAGAGCATTTAGCAAAATTGTTTTTTTTTTTAACAAAACTACTTTAACGCATTCAGCTAAAAGCAGCGAGATTAGTGAGAAAACCAATTGAAGACAAACGAGTCTATATTTGAGGTTGGCTTCATATATTTGAATGATCAAGCAGCATCGCATTGCAATCGCATTGTTTGAGCGCAGCTTTCAACTCCTATCTTTAGAGTCGAAACTGTCAATTGAGCACTGCGCTCAGCAGTGAGTCCAGAATTTCTTTAGTCTTTATTACTACGAATGGAATGGAATGGAATGGACGAATCCGTCATGATGATGATGATGTTGATTGTCAGTCAGTCAGAGACCAGAGAATAATGTAATAAGCTTCACTAGGGGTCTTTTCAATTTCTCAACTCACAATCACAATCACAGTCGCAGTCGAGAAATGAAGAAGGTAGGGTCGTTCAGAATGTGCAAGTGAGATCATGTTGTGTTCATCATGTAATTCGATGTCATTGTACTCAATTGGTTGTCAATGACAACTCGTCTTGTCTTGTCTTGTCTTCCTTGATCTCCAACCAAGCAAGACATCAGAGCTCAGTAAATGATACTTCACACCATTTTTCAAGACCCGGCGAGCGAGCGAGCGAGCATTAGGGTAACAACAATCGTTAATCACAAACGAAACGACAAAGGCCCGGATTCCCGGGCATCCAGGCCCAGGCCAAGGGTTTGCCTTTGAAGTCACGGCAGGGTCGATTCGGGTCGGGTCGGGTCGGGCAGGGCTGCGGAGGTCAATTTAGTGAAGAACCTCATTACCTCGTTCTTTCATTGTTGTTCTATTACAGAGATTGGAGCCTTGGAAAGTTGTGAACCAAAATTTGCAACAACCAAACTCACATGTATTACGTAAATATGAGTGAACCTTGTGCAATGCCATATCTTGCTGCTAGCTGTGGGGATTCAAGGAGAATCACATCACAGATCATAAATGTGATCTGTGGTTCTTGAGGTGTTGATGATGATTACGGTGTCTGATTGCGTGAGCACAGCACACAGGCGTGAAATTAAATTGGATTTATTTCTAATCAGGCAGGAATTACATTCATTCATTCATATTGTGAGCAGTCAGTCATATCTGAGGTAATCCTGAATTTGATTCCAACACGCAAATCTGCACAAAGATCATGAATTTCATTTCTGTTACTCAAAAGGCTATCGCATAAGTGGACCCCGAAGATCAAACTCTGTTCATTCTTCCTGTACAGTACATGTACTCTACTGCATGCAATCTATCTTGCTTGTCTTAATTAAGAGCGAGGATAGGGCAGGAAAGGCAAAGGGGTGTCTTGTTTTATTGGGAACTCGGTCATTAAGTTCTAAGGTTTTTTTAACAGGTGCGCTTCGAGTGCCTTGTTTTGAAGTGTTATATTGCTCCTGTGGCTGACTGACTGGCTCTTGTTCTTAATATGTGGATCCTTTGAAAGAACGCGGGGGATTAACTTGTAAGGTTTATTGCTTATCATCATTATCACCTCACCAAGGAGCCATCCGTCCATCCATCCATCCATTTCACTTGATCCATTCTTCTCCTTTGTTTTGAATTTTTGGGCTGACAGCTCTGCTCTGCTCTGCTCTTTTCGAAGTCACGACGAGACACGACGTGGAGCCCAAATGAAGTTTCGGTACCGTACCGTACCATCGTCATTTATGGAAATGCACTCATTCATTACTCAATAGTGTCTATGTATTAGGGAGCGGTTGTTTTAGCTCTAGTCTTTAGCACTTGACTTGGGCCGGCATAACTAACTTGAGTAACTTTGCAGGGCTCCACTAATTGTAAGTCTCACGCCTTGTAAATTCCTTGATGGCCTGCAGAGAGCCTGTCAGGGCTCAAACCCTCGCAATGTTCCGTGCTCAATAGAAACTTGATTTGAAAATTCAAAATATCAAATCTCAAAGTTTTCGTTGTTTCATCACGAAGAAATCTTATGCGAAATATTTCCATTTTTATTTTTGTGATATTTGAGAACTTGTGCCTTGTTGTCATGTCATATCATGATCAGCATGTGGAGAACAATGTCGAAAAGCTTTAAGAAAATCTCAATTACTTGCTTTTTACAGCTCGTCGCGTTTCTGCTAAATAATCTAAGATCTTTTGCGTAAGTGGTTGGCCTGGCCAGGCCATGATAAAATGCAGTGCTCCGATCGAAACGAAACGAGACGAAATGAAGCCCATTTCGTTTCGTTTCGATAATTATTTCGTTTCGTTTC
>JAQGCM010002903.1:0-10125 GCA_034699705.1 Hymenaphorura dentifera
TCTTGACATGTAATGTCAAGGCGATATTCAGTAAAACTAAATCCTTCGGGCTTTCGCTCAGTCGCGACTGATTATTAAACTGGCTTCTTGGTTTCGCTGGGATTTTCTAATAAAGACTTACCTTTCAGGCTGCTAAAAAAATGCAGTATCATTGCTGGGAAGCGGAGAGTAGAGTACCTCCTCGAATTTACCTTGTTTATTGGCACCTGGCAATTGCCAGGAGATTGGGTGGCAAAGCAGCAAACAAAGCAATTTGGCATAGTAGTCGAATACTTTCAGCTAATTACGTAGTCACTGTGACCAAGAAATACTTCCAACTACTCATTGTCGTAAATTTCATGCTTTTTAGAGTTCTAGTAGCTCTGCAAACATTACATGAAATTAACGTTGAGAACATGAGGTTTCATGTGTAATAGGAGAATTAACGACAGTAATTAAATTCTAATTCTGGTTCATTTTCAACGCATTCCTTTTGATGTCGAGGTACGAATAAACCTGAATTAAATTATTTCTACTGAAGATCAAAGCAAGAAAACAACGTTGTTGCCGCAAACGTTCCAACTCGTCAGTTTAGTGAGGTACTAACTGAACTACGAACGCGACCTTAGCATTACGAGCAACTACCTTCAGCAAATCCAGTTCACGATTTTGCTTAATATATTGCCTGAAAACCCGTGCCAAATACCTGCGATTCCTGTTTGAATGTCTGAACATGGTATGATATTATATACAAAAAAAAAGTAAAACTGCTTCTAAAAATTCACAATTTGCAGAGGAACAGGAAAATAATTTGTTCAACTGGTGTGCATTGAAAATAACTAGAAACTGCTGCGCTTATACGCATTTAGGGAGCAATAAGTGCAAGTAGATGCGAGACCTGATGGCTAACCTCATTTGGCGTTAATCTCTAATTATGTATACTGCTTCATTTCTCAGCAATTGGGTTTTAAATGTGAAGGCATCTTTTTAATACGTGGATTCTTATAAAAATAAAAATGAGGAGAACTGTGGCCAAATTTATTAATTTGTTCACTACAGTGAACTCTGTATATTTGTTTCAGTTAAAACCACATCTTTCCAACACGTGTCGGACACATATATAAATCGCAATTTGGCCGTCTAACTTCAGGAAAAAGATCCGAAGATTTGTCCGAAGTTTGTTTTCCAAACTTCGGACAAATATACCAATTTTATCGACTAATATTTCGCACAGATATTAGTGGACACAACCATTTCACCAAACACGCATTTATTATTTACACAATTAAGTTGTTTTCAAAATTGTTTTGACGTCTTCATCTTTCTTTCGCAAATAAGCTGACCAGTATGCCATATTAAACAGAGCAAATATAAGTGGAAATATTATACGAGACACAACATCAATTCTTTTTGATCGAGAAGGAAATTTTGATAGCCAAGTTCGAGCGCAGCCTTCGCGTTTTGGTACCATTGCAAGGTGAATCTCACATTGGCGTGCTTTGTCTAGCGAAGTTTCTTGACAAGGGCGAGTAGTTGATTTCTGCGAAAAGGACAAAAAAATATTATAAACTATCGCGAGTGTAATAAAGAGATTAAGGACTTGAACTCAAACAATTGGAATCGGATTGTCAACGTAAGAAAAAATTCACCAGAAAAATCGTTTTGAAAATTTTATTTTCTAATCTGATAGACTTTCATTTGATGTACGTAAAATCAATTAGAAAAGCAGGAGGCAAAGTGCTTTCTCTGACTGGGATAGTTGTTGCACCAGATAAGTGTATTTTAGCAATTCCACATTTGAAGGGATACACTTATCCAAGGAGAATTCACTTTTTTGCTAGGTGATTGATCTATCAGGAGGTCTCGTAACTAGGGCAGCTACGGAAAAGTCCACTTTTTCCATTTTCGGGCAAAAGTTAAGGATGCCTTAGCAACAATCAAAAAATTAGGAATTTCAAATTAAATCTCCATGCCTCCTCAGCAAAAATCAGCATGGAAATTTAACATTGGGAGACGTTTGCCAAGCGTAGTGCTGAAGCGCCATAAGCGACCCCCAGACCAAAAAAAGTTGTTATTTTTTTGTTTATGGTAGTTACGAGACCTCCTGATAGATCAATCACCTAACAAAAAAGTGAATTCTCCTTGCACTTATCTTCTGGTTTGGAAGAAGACCAAAACATTTATCATGTAAAATTTATTTACCCCGTCTGCGTCTTCTGAATAGTTCCCTGCAGCCACGGCAGCCGATTGTTCCATCTCCCATTGTCGTCGATGTTTCTTGAGAGCATCTCTGTGTTGGTCTGAGCGTGAAGCGTAATTTACAAGAGCAAATTCCAGGAGGGCACCGAATACAAATGTGAGGCAAACCCCGGTCCATACGTCCAGGGCTTTTGTGTAGGAAACTGGAGGAAGTGTCTGATTGATTCCCGAAGTTTGAGTGGCCATTGTGAGCAGTGTCATTACTCCAAGCGACACGCGAGCCGGGACTGCGCTTTGGTCCAGCCAGAAAGACACCCAAGATACGATGACCAACATACAGCATGGAATGTAAATTTGAATAAGGTAGTATGAAAATTCACGTTTAAAAAGTAAGTCCACTCGGAGACAACTGTAGATGCCTGCAAGATAAAATTTGTAACTTCAATACCGCACGGTCGAGCTAAAAATGTCCAATATGTCCACCTTACCTGTATTTGTGTGACTATCACAATAGTCTGTGGTGAATTGTTCAAGAGCAAATCGTGGTAAGTGTAATTCGGGGGTTACCTGTACAGGGTCGTCCTTTTTCCACTTAAAAATCAGATCTGCTGTGGTCCAACCATCTACAAGAGAAGCAGAAATTTCAACAACTCTTTCAAATCTCAGTGCGAAGAAGAAAGAATCATATGAACTTACAGCTCGCCATTCTGAGTGAACATGTTTGTTTATCAAGTGGATACAACTTGAGTATCATCGGACAAGCTAACGTCAACGATATACTAAAACCAATTTATAAAAAAACAGCTTTGAGTAATTGTTCGTAGCAAACCAAAATATTTTTTGTTTGATTTACAGTTCCGACTAGATTGCATCACGAAACTGAAGGCAGAAAATTGTAATTTCGTAGTACTGAATTGGAGCGGAAATGCTACGACGTATCTACCCTAAGGCTTGTTTGGTTTATTAGGTTGAAATTGATTAAAACAAATATTTTTCGATGTTACAAGTCTTACCGAATGCTATAAAGAACTTGACCATCCGGGAAAATACGGACGTAAACATTGGGCATGATAATATTGTGCAGATGACCTTTCTTCTCGTTGGAAAAAAATAGATCAGGCATCCAGACTCGTTTTGATTCCGTCAGTGTCAAATAAGGAACATTTGCTGGAATCAAATCGACAGAGTTAATTTTCTGTCGAAATCTTCTCTAAAATGTTTTATTCTTTAGGACAAATGCAAAATCCATAAGAACAATAATTGCTCAATGCATGCATGCAGCCTTCCCAGGTACAATTTCCCTTCCGTCTCCAAACATTTCGGTCGGTTGCAAAATCAGTTCAAGGTTTGGTAGGAGTAATTAAGCTAAGAGGAGAGCCTTTAGTTCCACTAAAGAAGTAGTGAAAACTTTACAAGTTTTGAAATACAATAATACTTATCATAGAACTAAATCGATGAAAGTATTGGCGAGAAAGTGGGGGAGCACGGCATGCCAAGATTCGGTGATATAAAGCCAAGAAGCAGCCAACCGTATAGCAAAGTTGTCAACAAATTGAAATACACTGACTAAGATATCTAATTTTTAATTTTAGATTGAAAAAGTTTCTAGGCTCGAAGAGTCGTGGACTTTCATATTTTCGTTCCATCGAAAACTTCTAGTTTGTGTTGAGACGAGTCAGAGAACTTTTCTACGAAATCTTCAATTTGTTTTGAGCAGAGCGAAACCAAAGTTTACTGGCTGCTTAATTTAATTAGTTTTCTATAAAGAAATAAAACACAATTCAATACTATTAGATCAAACAATTGGGCGTAATACATTAGGCGACTGCTCGTTGCAGTTTCTAATTTAGTCTTTGTGACGTCTCTATGAAAACTAAATTGTTATGCAGCACAGATTCAATTTCAATTATTTATTTCAGTGACATTAGTACAAGACACTCTTCTTTTCTAATTTTCACATCTAATTCTCCCGTGCATTTGCAGTAGTCATTCAGTGGGGAAAAACGATAACCACTTATTTTGTGGCTATATTACTGGACTTACCTTTAGATATCAGATCATCAAATTTTAGTCTCTCGTCGAGCCATTGTTCCCGAAATGTGAGTTGGACGCTGTACTCCTGTTGGTCATTTATTTAACAAAAAAGATATATATTAGCGCAGACTTTCAGAAATTAGAGATGGAAAATGAAGGGTGAAAGATGATGATTGAAAATTTGAATCATTTGAATTCATTTTGAAAACCTATTTGTACCCTTGCTATAATAATTTCAGAACTGGTTGGCAAAATCTAAAAATTCTAGTTCCAAGTTCAAGTTGCAGATTTGCAGACGTAGAAACTTGTTGATACAATGTCTACCGAATTGCGTCATCCTTCTGCGTTGTAGCAATTTCTGAGTGAGTAAGGTTTCCTTCAAGGAAAGCAAGGAAAGTACTTTTCACGAATGAGCAAATCATAAAGTGCCTACTATAAAAATTACTTTACTCGACTTTAATTTAAAGAAATGAAATTCCTCTAGTTGAGTATAGGATACATACGCACCAAACGCACTCCACAACACTCGAACTCCCAAACCAAAATTCAAATACGAAAACAACACGAACAAAGATCACTTACCATTTTATAGTCATCTATCTTGCTAAATGACCGCAAGTACAAATTGACGTGCACTTCTGTGGCCTCTGTTGAACCACAATAAAGTGTATTGATTTGATGTGGTAACATTTAAGTAATTGTAGCAAATTAAGTACAATTGTATCAACAGGCATTGCCAATGTCAAATCCAACTAACCTTTCTACATAATTATGCGTAACTTTGGAAATGATTTATTTCATTTCCTCACGCATTCTCTCATCATGCGTGTCGCAAGAAAATAGAGTAAACTGGAAATCTACACCGTATGCGTTATTCATTGGTCCTTCTCCAGAACCCTTTACGTTAGTTACACTGTTCAGACAAGTGGCTTATTTCTATTTGTGAAGAGGCTATGCATTTCATTACACATGCTTTCACTGATTTCTTTGCCATATAGTTGTCTACATTTTGGTTAAATATTTACCGTCTGTCCAGCGCTCGAACTGGTAAAAAAGTCCCCGATCTTTTGTATTGCATGGTAAGCAGTAATGTATTTCACTTTCGTAATGGACAGTGTGACATTAGCTTTCATTCCAGAACAGAATAAATTGATGAAAGGCTCTGTGTGAACCTGTTCACTCTATTTCCTTGTGCGTATCGCAACAAACTAAAGGAATCTAAGTTGACTATTCTTAGTATTGATTACTGAAGCAATTACTGCAAGATCAATTAAATCATGAATCCAAATGTCAACTAATGTTACTAATGTAGCCATTGTCATCTACCTACGAAAAGCAAGACAAAAGGAACCTTGTGTACTTTTTATACTAATTGCGTATTTCAGAAATGATTTTACCCAAAAACAAATAATAGAGCTGCTTTTGCGATACACAAACAAAGGTTCAAAAAGTCCTAATGAACAAGGAGTATTGTGACCTCCGTCTTGTGCCAGCAGTGAAATACTGTCCGAATCAATATAATAATGAGCATTCCATTAGAAGCGTCAAGATGGTCGTCCTTGGAAATTGATGATATTTACAAAGAACTGACGTGTCGAGCTTCCATCAAATAAATTCAGATCCTCAAAACTTTCATAATCAAATTCTTAAGAAGCTGTTGATGTTCGTATATCGCCAATGCAGCATGATTTCTTCTGACTTTTAAAGTAGAATTTGAGAAGCGCACAAAGTTCCTTGGGATTAGAGAAAGTTTATTTCTTGAAAAGTAAACCTGGAGGTGTTACGATCGATCGGAAGATCACACTTCATATGTTTTGGAAAATGAATTAACTTTCCAGATGTGTGATTTTTTGTTTTCAGTTTGTTTGTGTGTTTCTTCCAGACTCTACAGAATAGAATGCAAAAAATATTTTCTCCAATACTTCCGATAAGTTTGCATCAAAGTTATATAACTTCACAGCGTAACATTTTATCATTGAAGGGTAACCTAACAACTGTCAACGAGATTGAGATATTTCCTCTCGAAACTTCCCTTTCGCAATCGAATAAGTTAACAACATAATTGTGCTCTGCAAAATTTTGGTCTCATCGATGGTAACCGCAGATATAATATCACCTAAAGTGACCTCAAACTGAACGTGGGATATGAGTTTTATATGGATTCGACTGGCTTGCGAACGTCATTTAGATTTTTTTTTATTTATAGTAGATCAATGCTTTCACTGCGACTTCCGAAATATGTCAAAAGCAGACTCCCGTGAAATGATTTTATGAGATCGTGCAAACTAATACTTCCGACTAGGGCTGTGCTCACAATGCCTTTATCTAGATGGTGGTTCGCTATTGCTTAGAGTTTCGAGAAGGAGTGAATAAAAGAGAAATGCGAAAGTTATCGACCAGACGGGGTTTTATAAATGAGTTATTTAAATGCCAGAAAGTTAGCTTCCGCTAAAAGGAAAAGGAAGTGCTTCTCCCCCTGCAATACAATAAGTGAGCGCAATTTAATGAAGGTTCATCGGATGGAGCAAGGTTAATTTGGTTTTCAATAGCTAAGAATAGATGGGTAGATCGTAGATGTGAAAGATCATGAAACTACTACGGCCAATACGGCGATTTATCTTTGTGATCCTGACAGCATGTTTAACACAGGCATGACAGGCAGGGGCTGACATGAATTATTATCGCTTAGTTCTTCGAAACTGCAAATTTCATTGGATATTTTTGAGCGAATTCTTATTACATAACTGCACAAATCCCACCAACCCCACAATCGGAATATCTTTTTTTACCAAATCCGAATCCCTAGTTTTTGAAAGTAGCAACGCCCTAGCCGCACAACTTCAACACGCTACGGCTACATTTTTCGAATTATTACACCAGCACGGCCATGGCGTATGTATGAGGACAAAATGTATCGAAGACTCTGCGCCAAATGGATTCTGAGCTGCATTGACAACGTTCGAACCAAACTTTCTAAGCCAATTTTCTGACTCACAATCAGTCTATGAAAGGTTTTGAGCCGAAGCTACGTAGACTGGCTCACTGGGCGAAACTCAAGGGCCACACGGTCAATCCAGTCGCTTGGTACAAGTACTTGGCTCAATGATATTTTTCAGCCGTACAGATGAAAGTTGGTGAGAAAATCTACTTCTTATACAACGAGTAGAGTGCGAGTGGATGAAAGAAATAGCCGGACATGTGAAGAATAAAAAATAAGTGCTTATGATAAGTACATGACGCATCCAGAGCTTCCTGCCTCCTGTGGACTCGGACTCATCGCGTGGAAGGGATTATGCTGTGTTATGCACCCATTCAATATCGTCCTGAGATTTCATGCCCTTTCCACGATGTGTTCCGCACATAGAATTTGAGTCAATTTATTTAAATTTTTGTTTGCCTTCAATAAACTAAATAAACTACGACTTCGACATCTGGGCGACTTATTTTTATTAGTCTGTGGACTTTAGTCCGAAAGAGCATATAAAGAGCTATTGCTGTCTGTCCGTCCGGCCTGGTTATATGTATATATCGTATCCAAAACACATTCGCCATATCGGTAGAGTTCGAATATCTAGCCAATTGCGCAGAACCGCTTTTGTGTCTTTTTCTTAACAACACTGCTTATACAACGGCATTAAGTAGACCCCGTACTGAAATTTGCTCTCAGCCTCCAATGTTAAAGTTTCCTCACAGATAAGTTAAGTTAGAAATGGAAGGCAAGATTTGCTCATAGACTCCTAAGCTAAATTTTGGTTAATCCGCCCCTGTTAACTTTTCCACGGAACCGTCCTTTTTCCCAAAGCCGTAATTGTTACAATTAATTCAGACTTTGATACTATACCAGCAGTGCAGGATTCCCAAAGTTCTTACACTCTCAAAATTGGATTGTAGTAGCCTAAATAGACAATCGGAATTCCAGCTAACAGAACATTTTCTGGGAAATAAGAATTACTTATAAGGTGCAAAGTACCCATCTACCTTGTGTTGGACGTACACTAAATCGAAATATTGTAACAACTAAAAATACTTGAAATAGACTCACCGGTCCCATTAGCACCAGATGGTCTGATTTTACTATCGTAAACACCAACACCCAATATCTTGTCAAGGATCTGTTTTTCAATTTCACGAATGTTCTTCTCGCTGGAAAACAAAAATAATCACGTTAGGGAAGGCAGGTAGGTGGAACCCGTTTCAACTGAAATGTGTAAGGAAGTGTTTGCACAGACGATTCAATAATGACACAATTCTAAGAGCCGTTGGGCAACAATTTGTTTTTGAGGGTTGGATCTGGAACACGATTATTATTAGCGAATTACGAAGTTAGGATATACTAGTTACATTTAATCCGATTTTGGATATCATGAATGTCTTAGACCCCTCGACGTTGTAGCAAGCAGATTCGATTGATCTAATATGCAATATTTTTGCATATTAGCATATTTTTGCAATTGTACGAATTATGCTTAAGCTAAAATTGATTAATTGAAATTTGTGCAACTATTGCCAAGTTTCAACCAATAACTGAACTCTGATAAATTCTTCATAACTGGATTTATCGCCAAAGTTAAAAACATTTGAATTACAGTATATTCAATATAAATCAAAATATTACTCACTGGGCAGCGCCCACAGGTGTAAGGAGGACCATTGCAATGATGAAGGTCTTCAAACATTGTAGCCGATGGCGAAAACGACGAATAGTTCCGATGAACGTGAACGTGGTCCTAAGCTCCCGCCACATGAATCATTCAGATTGTAGATAAATGCCTTCCTCAAAATCTTAAAGTACAAAAGAATTTATGAAGAACACTGATAATTGTGCATTATTTACTTAAGAAGTGGTGCTTCATTTTTAAAAGCCATTTTAATGTAACGAAAATAAACGAAAATCTTAAAT
Source organism: Hymenaphorura dentifera (assembly GCA_034699705.1). Lineage (NCBI taxonomy): Eukaryota > Metazoa > Arthropoda > Collembola > Poduromorpha > Onychiuridae > Hymenaphorura > Hymenaphorura dentifera. The sequence goes on from JAQGCM010002903.1 coordinate 9,113, forward strand.
GCCTGGTTAGAATTTACAATCGAGAACCTTTTTCGAAAGCACAGCAAAGAAAAAGGAAATATAACAGATCAAAACTTTGGAGGCTGCAATAATTTCCCAGTTTTACTTATACGTACAAGTGGAAGAGACGCAATGAGAAAAGCATATCTTGCGAAAGAAAGTTCACTCAGGCAAGAAATCTGAGTCCACGTGAAAGAATGAAAACAGAGTGGAACGCTACACTTATGGCAGAACGCATGGGAAATGAAAACACTTTTCGATACACACCGTGCAGTCTCACAATGCACTTTACGCGAATAAGCTTTCACATCTGAAACCTGAGCTTGAGCAAACATTTAAGCACTCTTTTGCGTTGTAGCTGCCTTGCACGAGGGAAGAAAGCAAAATTTACTTCAAATGCTACTTCGTACACTTAAATAACAGATTCAATCTTCACTCGAACTGACCGTGTTTTAAGTGCAAAGAAATGAAGCCCCACATGCAACCAGTCAGTAGAAAAAACGGAGAACTACCATATGTAATTTCTGGGATGACTGAGGATGATGTAGTTTAGTGCAGTGAAAGTCTTTCAAGATGCTAAAGCTCGAACTTTTCAATAGATGTTGAAATTAACTGTAACACCTTAACAAGCAGCAAAGAAGCAGGGTAAATCAGGTTCGGCTAGGAGAGAAAGGTTATGATTCGCGCAATGGTACGTTGCGTTGGTGTGAAATGCTAGAGATGAGGAGATGTGCCCTTTGATTGGTCAATGAATTGAATAATAAGAATTCAGAGTATAATATTTTGCTCTGATTGATTGATGAAGCGTGATAATATGAGTGAGTTGAGCTAGAAAGGAGGAGGCAGGATGAAGGGATGGGAGAGCTTGCTGGTGCGGTGAGGAGAAAGTCGTTGATGCTGCGGGGTGCCTGTCTGCTTACTGAAGATTTTCACCACGAAAGTTTCCTTTTCCTCTCTGCCAAACATGTTGCTGCGTGGGAATTCTTTATCGATTTTTACACGTTTCTCAGAAA
>JAQGCM010002904.1:0-10124 GCA_034699705.1 Hymenaphorura dentifera
AAATATTGAATTGGATTCTCAGAATTCTGTGGGATTGTTTCAAAATACGAAACAAATTATAACATACGTTCGATTTTTGGCGGAGGAGAAGTTGGCAAACTGTGTGGCAGTGAGTATACATTTGGCTGTTCTTCCGGTGAAGGTGACTCTCCCTCTTTCTCCTTGAAGATTTCTTCAGCCTGAAAAATGTATGACAAGTGTAAACAACTCAAAATCTCATTTTCAATTCAAGACCTGAATACATGAGTCGCTACTTACATTGTTGATCAGAAGTTCGACAATTCGGCATTGCTGGGGCATATCGTTGACAAGTGACTCGACATTTTCAACCGAAGTACGAACAACGGTAGGCCCGAATACTATTGCTAAGTTTCTGGGCTCCATGCGATTTTTCTCAACATTGTCCGCAACCTTTCTCAAATGAAGAATCAGATGCCGCAAAGTTTCGTAGTTAACGTCTGGGAGATCATGGATGAGTACTTGTAATTTCTCTAGCGCTTTGGCAGGATCAGGGTCAGACGCTGCTCTGATAAACTCTGGATAGCGTTCTGATGTTAGTACTGGGTCGGGAAGTTTCCTTAAGAAAGACTTCAATAAGCTAGATATCACGTGCACATCATTCCACCTCGGATCCTAGATGATGGAAAATGCCAGATCTTTAATTTGCAGTTGGAGAACAATTGAAACCCTTAAAATCTATCAATTATCTCACCTGTTCTGGATTTGGTTCGTTTCCCCGATTGAGACTTTCTGTTAGAGCTCCAACTGCTGCATTATTTCCAGGTATCCTGTAGATCCCAACAATTGACAACCCACGACTCTCCACTGTGTCCACGCAAAACTCCATTAGCTTTGGCACTAGACTATTTTCACACTGAGGGCAATCTTCAAGTGGAACACCAATTGTACCGCCACTTTCAGGAGCAGAGGTTTGAGCATTGAATGAACCGTATACACTCGTGGAGGAAGATGTCCCAGAGGATAAGTGAATTTTTCTTAATTGTCGGGCCACTTTCCCTTTCCATGTTTTACTCTTTGGGGAAGTCGCACAAGCAACACTTGCTGCTGTTGATGTCATTAAATTCTGGTTGGCAACACTTAAATAATTGTTTGTGACCGTAGGTGCCGAAGGGGCAGACACTATACTAGCCGCAGGTGATGACTGGTGAGTTGTGATACTGGGGGCCGTTAGCAGAGATCTCAGTAGTGAAGATTTTGGTGAACTCATTTCACTGGGATTAATTATGACTCCCGTCCCTTTGGAATAGTAATTGTTATTGTCTTGTTGTTGCTGCAGAATGAGCAGCCACTTTGCCATTTCTGCAGAGTCTTCGGTTTGAATCAGAATTTCGACTGGAATTTGAGTTTGACTAGATAATTCGGTTGACACCGACACCGGCGGACAATTTGTCTTAATTCGAAGGACGTATTTTCTTTTCGTGTAGTCTTCCGCAGGTTCGATTGAAATTCCTTCTTTGAGTCCGATTGAGACAATTATATCTGACTCAATCCCTGAGATCGCTTCTTTACTAATTTTCTCTTTGGATAGATAAAGGTTCCCTTCAAAAAATAAATAAACATGATGTCAAGATTATTTATGATCAAGTTTCCAGAATGTAGAAGCGGAAGCCTTAACTATGATTACTCACCACTTCGTCTAATTTGAGCCCAGCCTTGGCGCCAAGAACGATAGTAGCCACCCTTCTGCAACAATAAATGAACACGATAATTAAATTAAATTATGATTTACGAAATGTAAAATCCAACCTTCGAAAGACTTACTTTACTGTCTCCAGCTCGTACTTTGAAATGAACTTGACTCTCCCGAATGGTATCACTATCATCTGGGCTCCTCTCCACAGACAACGAACCAAAGTGTCGAAACTCTGAAGAAGGGCTGCAACAAAAATTATTTTCAATTTATTTCACATCAGTCTATCACATTAGGTGTCGTCAACTCACAAAATGACAAAAAAATCAGGATTATTTAACTAACTTCAAGAGAACACAAATTGTCACCCAAATGATAACCTTATTCTGTAAATCATATTCGAGTAAGCTGGCAAACGAACGCAAAGAATCGTGTATTAACTCCGACTCAACTAATGCATATCCGTGTCCCTAGTCGATGTACCTTCTACCGCAAACCGCACTTAATTAAAAACCAAATCAAAACACACTGCAAATCACGGCAAACTTCAACCGAACTGAAAGTATTTGTCGGACCTATCGGAATGGAATTTGAAGAGAGATGATGGTTGAGTTCGATCCTCGAAAAATTGTTTGAGTCTGATGATTCGACCTTTTGGTAAAAATTCGGCACTCAACTTGGCCATACTTCGCCGTCTCACGGTTGGCGTTTTCCGTAACGTAATTTCAATGCTAACCAGATATTACAAGAATTACCCGATTATTGCTTTGCGACTGGCAAAATGGGCACCCAAAATAGTTTCAACTGATCATATCTCATACAAATTATCACATATTCAAAGCATTTTTCATTTCATTTTACCTTTTGGTTGGTGTAGTAGGGCTGGAACCTTTCCTATCCATGTCAATCGGAGATGATGTGGCTTTCAGATAAGAGACCCTCCGTACAAGTCGATCGTTATCGTAATCTAAAGAAAATATTGAGATGGTAAAAGTTCAAAGTTTTAAGACCGAGTGATATTGCTAGCACGATTCGATATTTAGAATTTTGACCAATTCTCGAGGCAGGGTGAAAAAAGAAATAAAATATCTAAAGTTGCGCTAAAACAAGTACATGAAGTAAAGCACTATTGCTCAACTTTCTATCTAAACAAGCTAGTTCTGTAGAAGTGTTGTATTTCAAAATAAGATGGAATTGTAAGAAACAAATGAAATGAAGTAACTAGCCAAGTGCGTGTGATGTGAAGCTAACGATCTAAAATATGTATTAAGTACAATCTTAGCTTAACGAGCTCACCTGGATCAGTTTCTCGCTTTCGTAATATCACATCAGAGTCTAGATTTACGATTGAAAAAAATTAAAATTAAAATTTAAGAGCAAAATTTAAGAAATAAAGCCTGCAAGCATAAACTTTGTGCTACACGCAAACTCACATATCACATAATGTACATCATTTATAAGAGAAAGAGCATAGAAGAGTGCAATTTAAAATAGTAAAAGTGCATGCATGGAAGAGTAATAATTTTTTAAAAATAAAAGGAAACTTTAACAAAAAAAACTTCAACGTTCAATAACCTAAGCTGGTGCTCAAAAAGTGCGACTTTTTAGTGCCATTAGAAGCATGGGTTGCAAGTGAGGTTGATCGTCCTGATGGCAGAACAAGTCGAGTAGGTCGTGGCGGACGAAGTCGTCCTTGTGCTGGCAAGCAAAATAACAGCAATGTCAAGGTCAAACAAAATAAAACCAAAAAACAAAGAAACAAAACCAAACTCCGTTTATCGCTAAAGAAGATCGAAGAAGCGACAAATTAAGATCACAACATCAAAATTTGAAAATTTGAGGTTTTTCAATTTGAGTTTTCAATAAATACTGAAAAACTGGGGGAAAACGCTTGAACTGGAAAAATTGGGATGCAAACCTACCATTGGGAGGTTGAACGGAAATGTCAGTCTCATGAAGGGATCCAGGCGGAGGCTTCCAGCCTGGCGGCGGGTCACAGTGCAATTTCTCACTTCCTATGACCTGAACAAGTATAAAAGTGATAAGCTCGCAATTCATTATACCAATTCCTTTATAACAAATGTAGAGTAGATAGCCCGACCAAATTACTGAGATTTGGGTAATTCGTTATGGTAAAAAATTGTTTAGAACTTTAGATATGAAGTGAAGATTTTTTCGAAACCTGTTAGTTACACGTGCATTGTGCAAACGTTACTGGATCCAGTATGTATAATATTAACTTACGGTAACTCGATTCTTAGCAGTTGTCACGCTGCTGTAGTCAGAAACCGTGAGACTAGGTTTGAACGGCGGTGCCCCTGAATCTTCGAATGATGATCCCATCCCACTTCCACCAACACTGACACTACAGGTCGGAAACAATTGATCCTGGAGTTGATTGTTAAGTGCTGCATTTTCTCGTCTCCTACTTGTCGTCTCGTCTAAACTTCCACTCGCATACCCCCTTAAATAATCCTTCGGATGACTTACAACCATAGAGGGCAATTTAGCACTATTTTGTTGTACCAACGGAGCCCGATTGGCCACGGTCACAGTCATAGTACTATCACTTGCACTACTTGCTACACTAGTTATAGTTGCTGCAACGGGAACTGGTTTATTCTGGTTGGTAGGGCTGGAATTTGGTGGCCAAGGGACTTTTTGAAATCTTTGGGGTTGAGCATAAAATTCCTTTGGAAATGTTGAAGGAAGGGTCGACGGTTGTTGTTGCTGCTGTTGTCCAGCCCATTGTATCGGTTGATTTGGGGGTCGCCTCAAGAATTCCTCCTTCTGTTCGGTACTTCGACGTATTCGGTCTGCCATTTTAATTTCATAACCCTCTGGGTGAGGGGGAATAGGGGAAGGGTCTGGAACTTCATTTGATCCGGTCATGGTCACAAACATTCCAGAAGCTTCCTCCGGCCCAGCACTAATACTGAATCGATAGCCTGGTGAATTCTTCCAGGTCACCGTCACTGGAGATGCGCTAGGTAAACATTCCATGCTTCCGTACCGATTATTGTTTCCAGCCGATAGTGATGAGCTGCTGGAATGGGCCATGACGCTTTCCGCACTTTTGGCCCCGCCTTGCTCTTCCAGGATGCCCCAAAGGGTAGTGCCTGGTGGTGGACCGGGACCACCATTTTTGCCGCTGCCGAAGACTGGTGCTTGGAATGGATAATAGGACTGGGGTTGGTGTCGCGGCGGTTGTGGTGCATTTTGGGCGTTGGGTTGCTGTCCTAAATGAGACCAGGTGTGGACCGAGGTTGACTTGTAAGGTGTGGGGCGGGGCAAATGTGAGAAAAGCTGTTGATGTTGTTGTTGCTGCTGATTGGCCGAAGACATGTCTATGTAACTCCTGGTCGTGTCTTTCTGGTTGTAGTACGGTTGAGATTGTTGCGGATTCGTAAAAACCGACTCATATGAATAAGGATACAAATGTCCGTCAGTATCACCAATGTATTCACGAGGTTTATAATGCTTCTGACGTGAAGTTCGATTCCTGGGAGCAGTAAAATTAGTTGGTTGGACTGGTCGTTGATTTGTTTCTGGTCTGTAGGCCTGTTCTTCATAGAACTGAAAGAGAGTAAAGTCAAAATTAGGTGTCAAACTCTGAAAGTCCTTCGAAGGTCATTAAATATTTAAACGAGGTTTCGTTTTCCTACTTGTACTAGGTTTGCTTGTCGAGTAAGAGCAAATCAACTTTAAGTCTAAAACAGACTTAAGCTGGCCACAAACATTTGCACGTGTGAAGGCTGTTACTTTTACTTGACAGAGTTCAAACAAATTTTCCTATCCCGTAGAATCTGAACGAAATCGCTTTTGAAATCATAACAATTCAGTTCAGTTAACAGCGAATAGGGGGTTCCGCTAAAAATATTTTTCCGACATTATGTAGATGAATAGAACCTTTCTGTTTTATTTCAACTAATGAGATCTTCAAGTTAAAAATTTCTTTGAAAAAAGCAAGAAAAATTAACATTTGACTATGTCCATTTTGAGTAAATTCTCAGGTTCGCAGCTCGTATGGTTTGCTATCTGACAAAATCACACTGAGGCGACAAATTATTTCTAAAAGAAACGAACTGGAAGATCACCAACGAGTATGTGTTCATTCGGTCTTCTAACTACGGTTCACAGCAAAATGACCTTTACCAGCCTAACTCTTGAATTATTGATGCAAAAACAGTGTGCCCGATAAGTTCGACATTGCAATTAATGTCGCTATTTCAGTTTCAGTTCAGTCGTAAACGTACGCAACAATAGTCAATTCGAATCTCGAATTCGAATCGAACCCTCACCAATTCAAATCATTCAAAAACAAAGTCACGGTTTTATAAAAAAATGTAATTCCGCAAGCTTTTGATAAACTGTCATTCCAATAACATTTAGAAAAACTTCGAAATTGAAATTGTAATTCTTTCCAAAGTATCCAAAGATGTATATGCATTGTTCCAACCTAAATATTAAAGTAGCTTAAAAAATTAAGCAGACTTCAATACTTGAACTTGAACTTAGGACTGATTGTTGAGGGCGACCTCGAACTGAATGTAATTAGTTCAATTGCTATCATGAAATAGGAAAAACCTTACACCTCAACTCTATACTGCAGAATTCGAAGTTAAGACCAGCTTCCCGTACGTGCATTCTTTTAAGTGGGCCTTCCCCGTTTTAAAAGTGATCCACTCCAAGCAAAACAAAAACAAATCCACTGGAATTTTGTACAGAAAATGTTGGCAAAAAATCTGAGACAATCTTTTAGTGTTCAGGGAAATGTGGGAACAAAATAGGGATGAATCGTTTTTAAAAAAGCTGGGTAGGTAGAAATAGGATGTTCTCCCATTATTCTGCAAATGTCATGCAAGCAAAGTACTTTTACTTCGCCCTTGCCTTGTCTTGCCAGATGACATAGCAAAAATTGAACAGTGATGATCCAGGTATTGCTTTTTGCAACTGCACAGTATAAAGGTTTGATGCGATTGAATTCAACAGATAGAAAAAAAATACCTCTAGTCGTAAATATGCGTGAGCGATCTTTTTCATTCTCACCTTTCTTAGTTTCTTTACGCGTTCCAATGACTAATTGCATTTCACAAGGAAGTGAAAATGAACATTTACTGATTTGCTTTGGTTTGAGATCCCATGACATGACATAACAGAACGGAGTGACTCCACCAGCACTGCACTAGCGACTCATGTCGACATTCATTTTCAGCTCATTTTCGGCTATTCAAAAGTTAATTGACCCAAAGTACTAGTTTGAGCTGAGCTATTCTTGTGCATCATTTCGAAATTAATTTCGCAATTCAAACATCCCCTCAAGGCTTACATCGGTAAGAGGACAAAGCAAAATGATGACGAAGAAGCCCACAAATTCCAAGAATAATCATCTCTGAATTTGCATGAGTACCTCGTAGATCTTCGGTTCTGCAATCTCTTCAATTTTATAGCATGAGATGAGGTCGAGGGAAATAATTCAATGCGAATGCCCTCATTTGATTTTCATTTCAACACCTTTCCTCGTCGTCGTCGTATTTTGAAATCTTGAGAAACTTAGCTTCACAATACTACAGTGGAGAGGCTCAAACAAATGAGGGAAATGAGTGAAATGAGTTTTCAAAGACGAGTCCAATTAACTACTCGGATCTAATGCCAAGAATTCGTTCCTTAGCAGCATGAGAGCATTTCGCATTTCTAGAGCACTTAATACACAGAATTGACCTAAATAGTACGCATCCTGCAAACAACAGCAAGGCATTGAAGCCATACTTGTTTTGTGGTTGTGATCGTTTCTAAGTAATTGGAAATCTCACTAAAATTGAATACCTACGAAAGGAAATTTAAGTTCCAAAATAACTATTCCAAACTGAAAGGCCTAATGATTTAAGTTTTGGAGTAATGCTAGTAATTAGATAAAGTACAAGTGCGAGGACATAAGCAGAAAGATTCTGCATAAAAATCATGAATCCCAAACTTAATTTAATAACATAAAGTACGTATGACGATTAGCAACTTTGGGATAAACTGCAAAATGCGTCTGGCAAAATTATATTAAAATGTCTATTTAATTTTTATAAAAATATAAGTGTGAGATGATTCTAAAACAGTACTACTCCAAAGTATGTTTAACATCTAAGACCTAAGCTTCACTTAAGATTACTTCATTAAAAATAAAGTCATGGTAGAAAGGGAGGCCAATAGTCGTTGCTCCCACACTAAAACATTCTTCAATTGCACTAATAGCAAATATGTAACACTAATGAAGGAATTCCGCACGCATCGTGACCAAAATACTGAGAAAGAATTTCGACTGTAGTTTCTCTTTCAAATTGGCAGACCTAAGCTCTTAACGAATGCATTCATACAGCTGCCTGGATTCTGGACTGGATCTTCAAGCGCGACTCATTGGAATTTCGTTTTAAAAAAAATCGTCTACTCTACGCATCTCAAAGTCAAAATAACGGAACGAACGAGCGTACAAAAAATATGAGTAATGCATGGTACATGCATGCACGCTTTTGAAAAAAAAATCCATCCAACCAAATTAAAAGCAGTGAATAATTGGGAGGAAGACCAAAAAAAATTTCACTTACCACCTGAAGAGTATCGTATTGCTTTGCAGAGACCTCTAAAATCAACGTGTGCACAGACTTCTGGATCAATTGAATCACTTGCTCATAGCTCTTCCCATTTATTCGCTCACCGTTCACACTCACAATCCGATCTCCTAAAAATCGGGTGGGTAGTAGAAGCAGAGCAGCAGTCAACAATTGATTTCCGTATTCCAAGTTGTATTTTGTTTCGGGGTAGGAAGTAGAAGTCGATAGCAATTCACGCAAAATCACGCAGAAATCCAATTCAATTCGAGGATTGTAGCAAACGAGCAGGCAGAACCAAAAAATAAATAAAAACACACAAAAAAATTCACAACTGAAAATAAAACTCACAAGAAAAGCCAAAACTAACTCAAAATTCAGGCAAGGCGACAAGAGTGAACAAATAATCAAATTCAAAGTGATGGATGGGCCATGGATTTTACGGCACGGGTTTAAGTTCATCAGTCCGTTTTCGTACTACTTAACTTAGCGAGAGACGACGGTCGCGCTTGCTTACTGCAAATTGCAAAATCTCTTATCGTAACCAATTCCAGGGCCTGGGCCGGGCGTAATTTCCTGAGTTTATTAGCAACTAAAATAATCGCAAAACAAGAAGGGAGCGCTTCTTATCGGGACCTAAAATCTTGAGGAGTAATTTGTAAATGCTCCTAAACTGCTCTAAGTGCTTTCGCATAGTAAAATCAAAGCTTCGGTACGGTTTATTACCCGTAAAACCAAATTAAAGATAGTAGTTTGGTTTTATATTACTAGACCTAATTTTTAGAGAATGTTGCCTACAATTTGGAACAAATGAGCATGGCCAACACTAATTTCGTCAATCAATTTACAAATCTGAATACTCCAAACCCAAGAATTCCCAGCCCAAACAGAAGATATGTTTTTGCGAAGTAGGGGCATTTTTCAAACTTTTAAAACACAGTTGTATTTTGTGTTCGCGTTATGCAAGTATATTTATCGGCGCTCCACAATGCTATCTATTTGAAATCGAGCCGTATAATAATTTCAGATTAATTTAATAGTTTTTTCATTCTTACCTATGCGTAGTCCAGAATTAGCTGCTGGCCCAACGTCATGAATACTTCTCACAAAAATAGTGTCCACAGGCTCAGTTGCTACTGCACCATATCTTTTTCGACGATCTCCAGAAATAGCATCCTGCTAAAAAATTTAATCAAATATGTAATTCAAGAGTCAAATCAAATAAAAGGATTCAAATGAAAGGAAATTATACGGTCATTCATGAAGTCAACCAAGGAAGGAGTTAAATTAATCAAATTCGCCTCTGTAGCGTCTTTTGCTTTTCGCTCGGTTTGACAATCGACGGCAACGACGATACAAAATTCTGGTCAATTGTCGCATTCAACTCACGACTAGGACCACTTCAATTGAATCTCGCAAAGCGGCATAACAAATCGAGCGTTATAATGAACTATTTCGCACTTGTGGAACTGAAAAATCAGCTGAAAATGTTGTTCTTTGAATGTTTGGAAATTTGGATTGGCCTGGATAGTAGTAAATTATAGATCGGGTTGCGGTTTGAAACCAAAGCTTAAATCAGCAGAGCAAGAATTTCAATTTGGAACTTGTGTCGGGTACCGAATTGGGTCTAAAAATCCTATAGTTCTCAAGTTTACTAGTAAATAGGGTCAAAGCCCTATCAAGTCAAGTCAACTTCGAACCTACGCTTTGTCAAAGACTCGCTTAAAAAAAGTAACTAGCAAAAAGTGAAATGAGTCAGTTGAAAAGAGGAGAGAAGTGAGGGCCGACAGTGACACTGACGCCAAGTCCACGCCACCATCACTCAACTCCTGTTTTTCTTCTATCACGACTCACGACACCAAAAGTCAATTTCAAAG
>JAQGCM010002905.1:0-10122 GCA_034699705.1 Hymenaphorura dentifera
TTTCTGAAATATAAGATACAAAATGTTGGGAAGTTTGAAAAAGTGAAATTGGTTTGATTTGATTTCGCTTTATTCAACTGTCAACCGATTTCACATAACAAAACGACGAAATTGACGACGAAAAGTTGCTGCTCAAACTCGCAATTTGTAGTCGTTTCGTAATGTCACTTTGCCAAATTACTTCTCGGCCAAGTAAAAACTTTTCCTGATTTCTATCTAACTGATTCTATCAGCGCCCTTTTAAACATGTCGACGTTATACTTCTTTTTATCAATCCTGTTTTATAGTTATATGTGATTAATCAAAATCAAAAAATTAGAGCTGTAGTGAAAGCACGATGTGATTGATATCAACTTGTACTTACCGAAAAAGCAAAGAAAGCGGCCGCAACCGACACGACGACCACAATAATAGCACTTGATGAAACCATGTTGCAAGCTGGTTAGATCTGAAGCTAAACTGGAAGCTTGAACTCACTGCTCACGAAACTTTATAGTAGATTTCATTGTCCATTTTTACATTGTGACAATCCTTTTCATCTTTTGGCTTTGTTAAAAAAATTCATTACGATTCAAGGAACTCAATTATCCTTCCTGAGTCCTGTCCTGACGCATTTGGCAGTCTAGAATTTTCGCCTTTGTCATTTGTCTGCATTCTCCATTTCTTCCGACCTTATCTCATGTGATCGAAGCGCATTCTCTTGCACACGCTTAAATTAAAACAGCGTATTTAAAAGTCCATTTATAATTACAGAAGGATAGAATATAGGTGGAAAGCACAAAGACAATTAAATTAATTAAGCGCTCATGACTCTTGCATCCTCGTCATTGCTCATCTGGTCAAAAAGTTTCACCAAATAAATGAGAACGATTTCGATTTGAGCTGAATGGCAGCTTTACGAGTATTCCATGCCAATTTCATGCCAAGTACCATTAACGTTTGACCATCATAGAACATCTACACCTACAAGTGCATTGATCGATGAAATTATGTAATTTGAAATGAGCGAAAACTGCAATTATTAATGGGCGGAAGCCTTTCATAAAACACGAGCTGCAACCTCGTGCTCGACGTAGGAAAAAATGCTAAGTGATTTTTTCAGATCAATCACATTTTTGCAAGTTGGTTCTCAACATAAAAAAATCCCCTCGTATTAATATCGTTGAATGAAATGCAGCAAAGCACTATATGTTTTTTTTGCCAGATGCAAATTATTAATGATTTCCGGTTCTGCTGTACTCGGTTGAGAATGCTGAGGTGATGCATGTATCGGAAGCGCTCAAGAAGACTAAAAATTATAGAATTTGTCGGATTTTATACTTATAATATAAGATTACACAATTTTTTAATCCTCCAAACTTTGGATGACTTGCAGAAGACGAATCCTTACGCTGGAAGAAGGGGATGAAAATGGTACAATGCTTTTCGACATGAATAATTTGGGAACCCCGAATACTGAACTTGCCCTTTGTCTCCTAGTTGTCTATGGGGTTCTATTCACTTTTCTTGTTTTTGGAGTCAAAGTCACGGGTAAACCTCAAATGCAACCAAAATCCGGATGGATTTCCAAGAAAAAAATTCTTTTATGCCATTCTTGTCTCGATTTGATTGAAATTTTGATTTGTCAGGGAAAGTCGTTTGGGTAACTGCCACTGTGCCATACATTGTAATGGGACTCCTCTTATTCCGAGGCATAACTCTGCCTGGCTCAAGTTCGGGTCTCTATGAATTTATCGTTCCGAATGTGACAACACTCAGCGAGTTTGAAGTAAATTTGATGACGATCTTCTTAAATCTTAAAAACACGTTCGAGCTTGGATATCTATTTAATTAATGTTCAATTTATTTGCAAGGTATGGGCTGACGCTGCATTTCAAGTTTTCTTTTCTGCTGGAGCCGGGTTTGGAGTTCATCTCACTTATGCCAGCTACAATCCATTTCAGCATGCATTATTTCGGTGCCAAAATAATTAAGACTTTCTGCGTGCAATTTTTTACTGTGAATGTTTGAATTCAATTTCATTTTCTTTGTATTTTTTTAGAGATTGCATTGTAACCATGCTAGTGAATTCTGGGACGTCAATTCTTGCAGGAATGGTCATCTTTTCGTATCTTGGAAACGTGGCCTACTCAACACGTCAAAATATATCAATGATTGCCAGAAGGGGTAAAATTGATTTGACGCTAAATTGATTTGCCATCTAAATTGACAGCAGCTTTGTATTCGTAATTTGTTGATCATAATTCTAGGTCCTGAGCTTGTTTTTGAAGCATTCCCTACGGTGAATTAATAATTAATATTAATATTCCCTATTCTATTTATATTGAATTAATATTCCCTACACCAGGCAATGGGACGATTGCCCGGTGCAAATTTTTTTTCTTGCATTTTCTTCTTCATGTTGCTCTTGATGGGAATTGACAGTAGCGTGAGTTGACTGTTGACAATTTTTGCACACTTTGATTGGCATCGGCAAGCTCATTTTATTTCGTTATTGTCTTCAATTTATTCGATCTTAGATGGGTGCTATGTCTTCAATAGTAATCGCGATTACGGATGAATTTAGTACTTGGTTCAATTTTCACCCAAGGCTACGACCAACTTTTATTTTTAGCTGCGTGTCCATTTCGTATTTATTTGCTCTTTTCAGTGTGACACGGGTAAGCCATTTTAATTTCCATTTCTTAAAATCTGGTCTTTATACTTTTCGATTTTATTCCTTCAATTCTAAAAACCAGGGTGGAATTTATTTTTATGCAATGCTTGATGCCACTGCTGCCAGCGTCGCCCTCATATTTGCTGTTTGGCTTCAAGTGATTGGAATTTCATACGTATTCGGTATTAAAACTTTCAGATGGGACTATTTCTATGTTCAAATTATTGTTAATTCTCGATACAAAATAATAGTGGTTGTTACTTTACTAAATTTTAGGCATCAAAGAACTTTGTGACGTGGCTGAGGCTATGACTGGCAGTCGGCCAGGCATATTCTTTAATATATGCTGGAAATTTGTAACACCGATCATACTCTTTGTAAGTATCCATACATCTGCTTAGTTTGATTTCAATTTGGTTGAAAATACAAAAATAAATATAAGTTTTATAAGATTTTGTATGATTCTGTAGTTTCTGCTCGCCTTTGGAATTTTAGGACTAATTGATACGACCCCACAATTCGAAGGCCATGAAGTGCCAGAGTGGGGATATAACTTGGGACTATTCATCGCCTTCACACCTATAATCACCGTCCCCGTGGTTGCACTCCACAGTATTTTTTCGATTCCAAGCAAATCTCTTTCTTTGGTAAATATTTTCATTTTCAGAAATTGTGTCAGTTTTTTATGGTCTGTCTGTTTCAAACAAAACACTCGTTAAATTCTGAAAGATTTCTAATAAATTAACACACAATACTTGCTAGAATCAATACTCTCAAATAATTATTACTTTTCAATTACAGAAATTTAAACTAGCAATTACTCCGGATCACGAGTACGACGAAGTACTACATTCTGGAATTTCGAGACGAACAACTTTAAAACATTTGATGTGGATGGAATTCCCAATCGGCAAACTTTTTGCTGGTTTCAAAAGCAAACTTATCAAAGTCAAAGTTGCACCTGCACCTGCGGTAATGGATGTGCCAGAGCCTGCGTCTTCGGTTGAATCAGAAGCACAATCTTGAACAAGCCGAGCAACTAAATAACTTCGAGTGTGAAAACGATTACACATTACGCTAATAAATTTCTAAACCTATGCAAGCATTGCAAAAGCATTCCGAGAATGGAAAACAAATTTTTACACAAAAATTAAATTGCAATTTAAGCCTGAATTCTATTGCAAAGCCAGGCTCAAAATTTCGCAATCAAGTCACACACCGTTCAAAAATCCCTTAGGACCTCCTCCAAATTCAGAATCAGTTCGTCCACCGATTTTTTTCTAACTAATATAATTCTGCCTTAACGGTTTGGCTTATTGTGTTTCGAACAATAAATTTTTTAACAGGAAATTAACATAGTCACGGAAAAAATAAGTGCTGCCAGCTTTATTTCAATGCACCACTTTCTCTTTCGTATACATTTTGGAAAGTACTTTTATTGAGGAGTGAGAAGGGCTACTACTAATACTATTTAATCTTCTATAGTTCTATATTATAATGCCACACATTTGTTCCCGTCAACCAACTATCCCGTGAATCTTAAAGATCACGGGTCACGATTACTATTGACTAAATTTTCTAATCTAAACTTTTAATTAATGCCACAAATATTTCTTGTACTAATTCGACACCTAAGCTTTTCACAGTTTTGTTAATATCCAAACATTACGCAGAGTTGGCCTTCAGTACACATACTTTTTGTATGTTGAAATTGTTTTAGTTGCTCTTACTCCTCCCAAGATCGAGATGTACAAACAAAATCTCCAGATATTAATTTTTGCTTTATGATAAATCGCTGCATTTACTCTGAAATTTCTGCCCGATCTGAATTTGCACTAATTATACACTCAAAGTTTGGTTGGGGTCTTGGTGGTAGTTGAGGAAATTGTGGCTTTTCCATGGATTCCCATAAACCAGGAAAGCGATTCCCATCACTCTGATTGCACTGCATGTCAATTGGAGATTTATTGTAAAAATCGTACAATAATTGCGATCGGAACGGAGTCCAATCAATGGTTTTGAAATTGGAGGATAAACCTCCGCCAGGATCAACTTTTTGACCGTCCATCCTAAAATCAAAATCAGTCAATTTCAGCAAATCTACAATACTCAAAATTTTAGAGAAATATTTAAAAACACTGAAAATACTTCTGGAGGAAACTCAGATATTCTCGCAGGGATTTCCAAGCCACAGAACTTTTGCAAACTTCCAAAGATGTGCGCGGATAATAATGAATGTAATTGACGCACATCTCATCGCTAATAGCAAAACCACCGAGGGTCATTCCTGATCTATTTGTTGTCTTGAACTCACAACTCGTCAACAGCACGTCACCCTAAATTTTCAAAACCATGTTTTCTTAAACCAAAAACTTATTATTCTCAAAATATATCTCACGAACCGGAAACACCATAATCGGTTTTTTCAAAAGTCGAATTTCTTGAAAATGGGTTGAGTAATGATTGTCCCAATTAAAAGTTGGGAGTTCGACATATCCGTCAGGCAAGGATTCCACCTCCGATTCCTTGTCAATCCCATTTCCTTTTCGGAAATGTCTGGTCACAACCCGAGTACCAGTCAAATGTGTGTGCAATTGAGATGCAAAGACAGTGATTCCTTCCGGAGGAATTCCTACTGAAGTGCATTCCCGATTACAAACTCCAGTCAGAAGGAAACCTTCATGATGTGGTGGAATTGAGTCTTTGTCTGTGTATTCTAAGCCCAGCTCGATCACTCCCGCATCAAATTGTCTTAGCTTGGAGGTGACCCAAAAGGTCATCCCACTGGAATCTACCCAATCTGGAGAAAAGAATTGCAAGAAAAATTCGTAATCTCATGCCTACGCGTCAAAAGACTTTAATATTTAGAGTTTGTTAAACTACCGCTCTTAGCTTTCGGATTGTTGTAATGAATTTCAAGACGAACGTAAGGGTTAAAATCCGAGCCACCGATCGGAAACCCAGTCATTTCCGGATAGTGAAGAGGCTCAGCCCCCATTGCCCAGGCTGCCATGACGCGACTACAAACGCTGATTTCTTTGGGCGACGCGTCACAGGGTCCAGAATACAAAGGATAATCTGTAGTCGGGCTCCCCTCACAATGGAAAACTTCCATGTGATGAACCAATTCTTCATTTCCAGGCTGTACGTTTACTCCAAACTAATAATCGTTGCATATATTTTATTCCCAGAATTTGGAATGTTTTTGACAAAATAGAATTGACCAAAACCTGAACAATATGATGTTTGGTTCGTAATGCTTCTGGAAGTTTGACAACGTGGCACCAATAAGTTGTTTCGACAGCTGGAACTTTGACTTTAGCATTTATAACGTTGAAGGACCAAGTGGTTGCTGGGTTAAGAATTGGATTAGGCTTCAAATTTTTGAGAAACCGAACTCGAATGTAGCCGACGTCTGCTGCTTTTTTAATCGAAACTCCTTTGATATTGAAAAGTGGCCCGTTTCCTTTCACCCAATGCAAATGTGTGGTTCCTTCCTACACAAGGAAATAATGTTTCAGGGAAGCTATCAAGTTTTTGACAAGGCTAGTTCCTAATTGCTTTCTGTTTTCTTTTAAGATTAAGAGAAGAAGTTGACGAATGCCCGAGGGCAAAAATTGATCTAGAAGAGCAACTTTACTGTGCTGGAAAAAACTAAAATCAGACCTTTTTTTAGCAAAGAGCGTTTCCGAGTAAAATATTCCAGTGTAAAATTCTGTGCATTGCATTAAAAATCTATTTTTTTTCTGGGATTTAAATGGAACAAACCTCAATTGCATAGTCATCCAAGTCGCAAGTGATAAACTTCCTTCGAAATGTCCACTTAAGCGTCCCATTTTGTAAAACGTAGCGAAAATCATGACAATCTTGCTGAGCATCTGGCACTAGTATGCCACTTCCGTTTTCGACAAAGACATCAGTAATTTGTAACTTGGAGTCTTGATTATTAGAATTTCCCATTAAACTTTTCCAAGCGATGCAATAGTCACCAGTGCCGTCCAAAACATCTCCAAAATCTGAAAATCCTATACCCACCCAGCCGCCGTTTGGATCTACGTTTTTGCTGTGAATTTCAGCCACAAATTCTTCTACACAATTCAAATGAGCAGTAAGTTGAGAAAACCGACTATTTACAAATTCTTTCAAAATAATTAATCAAGAATTTGATTTACGTGTAGAATAGTCCAAATCCCAAAAGAACGTTGTATCTGACCCAAGTTTGAGTTGAAAAAGAGCTTCGCTAACTCTCCAAAAAAGCCAAAGACGAAGAAAAAGTCGAATGGTCATCATGCTATCAACAGGTTTGTGAAAACTAAGCACATTCTTCGACGACCTGCAGTTTACCACTAAACCCCCACAAATTCAATTTCTACCCTCAATCGGCTTTCACCAAGAACGGCTTCCAATCCGAAAAGACGTACGTTCCACGTTCCAGAACATCCGGACGCTTTCACGCTTTAATGTAAAACGAGATCGCCGTACTTTCTCCATTGGGTGAAAGTCAAAGGGCTTCCTCTCCATACAGAACACAACGGAGGGAAGACAACTTCATTTCCATTTAATGAACATTGCAAAATTCCAACACGTTTTCATCATAAAAGAATTTCTGGGTCCCACAGCTAAGCGAATTGGAATTTCTCGCCTTTATCTCTGACTGATGAAGGAATCTTGACTTTATCTCTTGATTTGGAGCACGATTGTCTGTCTGCATTTTTTTTGGAAATCGTATGTTCATTTTGCTTTCTTTGAATGTCTTTCTGGCTCTTCATTCGATACCGTTCAATGCAATGCTCATTGCTCAGAACTTAAACTATAAAGGCTAAATATTTTGTGAGCTTAAAATCCGGATGGATGCTTTTGTAAAGAAGAAATTTTCCAAAAATAATGTTGTAAAATGAACATTTTATTTTTAGTCTTAAGTAGCAAAGCTACACATGCCGTTAAATTAAATTTGTCAATGACAACCTCCACATTTTGGATGGCACTTTTTCCTTTTCACGCCGCAACGACAACCACCAGAAGTATCACCACGTCCCTTTATATTTGTGGAGGATTAGCAAAATTTGGGGAAAAATTAGCCTATCAAATGTGGAAAATTTGATTTCACCTTGGGACCCCAACGTGGCCCTTTAGTCGCCCAGCACAGCATAGTTCGACAAATTCGGCACTCAATACCGTCACATCCTCCATTTTTCACTATGACCACTTTGCATGTTGGACATCGCATAGCTTTTCCCTGTTTTATGAGTCTCTAAAAAACGCAAACCAAAAACTAATTGTAAATTAGAGAAATAATCTTCTCTAATTGATGAACATGAGATTTTTTGTTCGTACATTCAATTCGTCCGCAGATGCCTGGTCTTCGCATTCATGTTTAATACGACGTTGGTATTCCTTACACGAGACGGCTTCATGGATCGTCTTAAAAAGTATTCAAAATTCAAATTAATCCAAAATCCACTAGCGAATTAGGAAATGGGCCACTTGATCACCTTGCACTTGATGCAATTAGTTTTGTTGCAAATTGGACACAGGAATTCAAGGGAGCCAGGCTCGACCTCACACCAAGCAGTGCAATTAACTGATTTGCAATGAAAAGCATTCGAAGAGCAGAGCTCAGCTTTACAAATCGACCGGGATAAATATTTTTCGTGCACTTCTTTTGACACAAGCTAAAATTTTTAAATTTTCAAGTACTTTTCTCTTGAGTTGCAGGCAAATGTACGAAATTCTTTGCCAAAAGTTTACCGCTTTGATTTCACGCTCTTGAATGAAAGCACCGCAAGAAGTATGGGTTCCTTGAAATGGGCATTGAACTTCGGGCTGTTCGCTGAATTCAATAGTTGATTTTAGGCACCCACTAAATGTTTTAGTAGTTGAACTTGAGCTTGAACTTCGAGGAATTGAAATTTGTCGAGTTTTGGTTAAATTGGAAAATTTACCGACAAAAAACATGAAAGCATTCCTGAAGAATAATTCCGTCACCGGTAGGAACGTCAATCATGCAAATCGAGCATTCGAAAGCTTCTGTCGAAATTATGAGCTCAGACTCAAGAATGTCAACTAATGAATTTTTGCGTGTTTCATCTCCCTAAATTTTCAAAATCTGATTTGAACAAAAAGCTATGGTTTTACCGAAATCATCCAACTCACGTCATCAGTAGAATTTGGTAAATTAGTCGATTGAACTAATTTCCGCATTTGTTCCCATCGAATTTCCCAATCACTTTTCAATTCTGCAGCGGCTTTAGTTTCAGTCTCAAGTTTTTTTTCTGCTTCACGCTTCTCATTTTCCTTTTCATTTTCTAGTTTTCGTTTTACACCGCGAGCGCGAGGGGCACGAGGGCAAGTTGAAGCTTCACTGTGTAAATTCTAGTTAAAATTTGAAATAATGCTGCATAACTGTTCGACCCTAAAATTTACAGCAGTTTTTTTATATGTAAATTTACCCCGCATTTGATGCAATTGGATTCATGACAAAGAGTGCAACAAAAATTGGTCACTCCCTTTTCGAGATAGCACATTCCAGGACAATCTTTTTTTTGGCACAGGCAAAATTGACCATCTTCTTTCCTGGCTAAAGTAAGGGACCTCGCCAAATACTTCTCATAAGATTCTGGAGATACCAACTGCAAGTTTTAAAAATACAAATTTACAAAATTTGCATTAGAAATGACTTTCCCGAAATTGAAATTTGTCCATACAGATCTAATTTCTGGGTCAAGAAGAAATCCTCCACATTCGGTTTCGCTATGGACTGGGCATTGGATTTGCGGAGCCTGTGATTGCTCAATCGCAATGACGAGACAATTTCTAAAGAAATTAAGAAAAAATCCACTATTGTCTTAAACAGCCTAATTCAAACTATCAAAACTATCAAATATATGTAATTGCGAACCTGCAAAATGAGTGCAAGCAATTGTTGAGCATAATCCCCTCTCCTTCAAGAATATCGAAATAGCAGAAAGAACATTGAGATTGCCCAATCGATTTGAGGATCTCGAATTTTGTGGTCTCAGCCATTATTGCAGATTGTAGGCAGCAATATAAAAAAAGCAGAATATTAAGGCCCTCAAAATTAATGAAAATTATTATTAGTTGAATAATTTGGAAAAAATACTAATAAGACCTGGTCAGTTTATATCGCAATTTCACGACTGTGCATTTTTTCGAAGTCCTATTCCTATTATGATTGTTTGCTATTCATTTTCAACAGGCACTTTTACCCTAAGGTTGTCTGGGAAAGATTTTTCAGAAAATGATCCAAGTAATCCAAAAACTTATCCCATCAAATTGAAAGATAGTCAAGCCAATTTTCCAAAAATAGTTGCAGCAGTTGGAAACAATTTGCAAAAAAAAATGCAAAATTGCGAAAAAGTGGAAAAAAATAAAATGACAAAATTGTAGCAGCGCTGTCGGTCGATTCACTTGTGCTGAGCGCCGTCTATTTGCCTAAAAAAGTGAGC
>JAQGCM010002906.1:0-10119 GCA_034699705.1 Hymenaphorura dentifera
ACGTTCGATTGTTCAGCTTTTCCACTTTTTCGCAATCCGGTACCGGGAAATACGAAATTTACCATCTCACCTTAAAAGTTGGAGGAGTGAGTGGAGTGTTGGTTGGAGGAGAGGAGTGAGAGATGGACGAGTAAAAAAAGTGAGACGAGTCCATGTCCTCAACACAGCGGAGAATGGAGTGACGGGAAAGCATGGCCAGACGACGAGCACAGCCAGCAGAGCACTTCTCCCTCATTCAGTAGTGGAGTCATTCACAGTCCGTCTGCACAGTCAAAAGAATTTTCTCTTCGGAATTCATCAGTGAAGACCATCATGGGTCCCAAAAAACCCGGTAAGTCATACTCCGACAATACCAAAAACTGAGCTCTTCTAAATTAATCAGTTTTCATTCAAGAGCTGGAACAGATTTTGGTCATTTTAGCGAGTGCCAAAGTGCCGGCCAAAGTCTTGCCGCGTGTCTCACACAAATATGGCCACTCTAGTAATGTATTACGTGCAATGCAACGCAATGCAATCCAACATAAAATCTGTTCTCTGCTGTTTTTAAAGATTTTCTTGACGGCTGTTAGCGTGAGAATTTGGTTAGTTGATGGTCTTGGTTTTAGTTAAATTGAAATTTGGTTTTATGATTGTTTGGCAGCTGCAAAAAAGGAGGGTGCCAAGGCTCCAGCTCCAGCCCCGTCCGCTGCAAAGAAAGATGAGAAGAAGAAGGCTCCAGCCGCAAAAGTCGAGGCAAAGGCTGAGCCAGCAGCAAAAAGTGCTCCACCTCCAAAGGCAAAAGCTAGCGTTGCTAAAGTGCCTGCCAAGAGTACTGGCAAAGTAGAGAAGAAGAAGAAGCCATACGTCGCACCAAGGCTAAAAAGGAAACAACTTATTCAGGAGAAGCGCAAAACGGCTGTCGCTAAGGCCCTCAAAGTATACAAGAAGGTAACCCCACCACTAACGATACGTGCATCTTCAAAATTCTAGATATTCAATTGATGTAGCTAAGCAAGTTTATATGTATATGATGATATATTCGTGGGAATCTCGATGAAAAAGATGATTTAAAAATTACACACCTCTGATATTTAACCAAAGTCAATTTTAAAATTTAAACAAGTCATGTTGGCAAATTAAAATGATGGTGTGCGGTAGTAATTTTGACAAATCTTTGAAGGTGATCAAAGGCCCAGATGGTGATCGCAAGCGAACAAGAAAGGTTCGTTCTTCAGTTCACTTCAAGCGACCCCGAACTTTCCGCCCACCAAGGAAGCCAAAGTTTCCGCGGAAGTCGGTACCAGCAAGATGTCGGTAAGTACCAAACCAACCACCGACAATTATAATTTTTATAATTTCTCATCTGCTTCTCTGGATATGAAAAGAGAGAATCATCTCATGTAAACTGATTAATTTTATTAACTCACTAGAATGGATGCCTATAACATCATTCAGTATCCTTTGACGACTGAAGCTGCGATGAAAAAGATTGAAGACAACAACACTTTAGTGTTTGTTGTTCATCTGAAGGCGAATAAATTCCACGTCAAGGCTGCCGTGAAGAAGCTCTACGAAGTCGAGGTGTCGAAAGTGAATACCTTGATTCGACCGGACGGAAAGAAGAAGGCCTACGTTCGTCTCCACCCGGACTTCGATGCTCTCGATGTTGCCAACAAAATAGGCATTATCTAAATTAAACGTAATAAAAGCTGGATATAACTTCTTATTATTGTTAA
This sequence comes from Hymenaphorura dentifera, assembly GCA_034699705.1. NCBI lineage: Eukaryota > Metazoa > Arthropoda > Collembola > Poduromorpha > Onychiuridae > Hymenaphorura > Hymenaphorura dentifera. The sequence continues at coordinate 1,716 of JAQGCM010002906.1, forward strand.
TGCCTATTTTTAAAGCCAGAGGGTCAGATGGAAATTAAAATCTCTTCTGAGTTTAAATCTGGTCTAAATGTCATGTCATTTCCGTCGTTCACAGCCGATCTTGGTTCATCGTCACCGTCATGACTGCGTAGAATTAACAACCAAATGCATCTTGCACAAAATAGAGATCTCTCAATTTGTTAACTGTCAAAAACTCGTAAGATTTCCACATTTAATAAAGTACTGGTCGCATAAAAGTAAAGCAGAAAAGCTCATTGGCGTGCCTTCATCATTATGGGAAAAGTCTCAAAACCGAAAACTGTTCAGAGTTAGGAGAACGATTTATTAACTACATACATACTGAGTGCCAATGACTCGTCGGACATGCCGTTACAGTCAGCATTGCTTTTTGGTTTGTATAATTTCTCTTAGTGTTAGATTTAGAAAAAGAATCGGTATCAAATGTAATATTACTCGCAGACGTCTCTGGTTAAAGCATGAACCAATTAAAACTTAAAATGAAATCTGTAGATTCATTTTAAGATCAAGAAGATGATGAGAAGATTAAGATGGATGATCAAGGACAAGACACCGCTGCGTTCGAATGATTTTTAACAATAACTTTATTCAGTCGTACTGTGCTGAGCTTACTAGCTAACAAAACAAACTGATATTCATGTAAACTAACAGTACTTTTAGTGCTTTACATCAGCCACAACCACATTAATTTTCCAACACATTGGTTCAATCAATCTAAGTCTTCCAATCTGTTTGCAATATCTATACCATGATCAGAGTCCGAGTCGTGAATAAATCGACATTTGTTTGAGGGCAGGGGACATCCGTCCGGGTGATTCAACTCATAATAACATTGTCTAAGTTTCAAACGGGAAGGGTTCTCTTCGGCTAAACGCTCCATATCCGCGTGAGTGGGAACGACAAGCCTCACTGCTCCTTCAGTTATTTTGAAAATATGGGAATGGTTTCGGATTAGCGTCTGGAGCCCTTTATTTTGGGACTTTATTAATTTCAGTGTCTCGGGTCCCAGCAGCCTGACTAAATCTGTGAGGGATGTCGTTTGATTACCTCTATTCCACACCGTATCATTTTCGGTTGTGAAATTCTTATCACCGTCCGATGCTGTATTTATCAAATGTTCGAAAATTTGTTTTACCAGAGCCAAAATTTGTTCTTTTGGAATTGATGTACAATTCCTTATCTCCATTGATTTCTTCGTTGATTCGGAGGAGTCCACATAAACCGAAACAGCCCGAAACAATCGATTCCAAAAATATAATGTATCGTTGAAGGCCACCCCAGCGTATTGTGGATTATAAACCCCGATAATTGCTTTTCGCTTAGTGCTGGGAATTCTTAGCTTGTCTAAAGTAACTTGATAGCCCACCATGTGGCAAATATATAGAATGTATTCTATGTAGCTTTCATAAGTAGAAGTGACTTTGCTGTCGGTATAGTTTCTCCGTTCAAATTTTCCATTAAAATCATACGGACAGCACGGTATAATTATGAAAGGCGATTTTGTTGTGCGAGCGATGAGTGGTAGCCAAGGAGTTATCTCGTCCGGATGATTTCCAATAAGGAGAGTATTCTTGTCCGCGTAGGTAGAAATGGTCAGGTTTGGCTTCCGCAAGTCCATCACCTAAAATTAATTCATATAATAAGCATTATACAAAGTTTCAGCCTTTTAGCATCCAGGAACGTCAGCAACCTCTGACTCTTTACACGTACGATTGAAATAAACAGTATTGCCACCTTCAATTTGTTGCTGACATAGGGCAGCTTGCTCCACAAGCGCCTCTCCCGAATATCCAACCCGACTCCTTCCCATCCTTCAGCGTTGAGCAACGATGTGAGCAAACCATTACCGCAACCCATGTCTACAAATTTCTTATTAATTTTCATTTTTGGTTGCTGCTGCAACCCTTCCAAGTAAGAAGCTATCCCAATGTCTTCAGCCACGAATTTTGCCCCATTCGTTGTTTCCTTGGCCGTCACCCATAACTGTCGTGTCAATAATTAGATATATTATATTATAATATCAGAAGGTGGTCTCATTGGCAAGCCATTATTGACGTCAATTTATGGCAAATTACAGGCAACAATTTGAATACTAGGATAGCAGCGAAAATTATATGTTCATGCGAGGTTAGAAAAGCATGATGCAACTATGCAACGAGAGCTCGATTTGTAAATAAATGTTACCTCCAGCATTGAACGCTGATGCGTCCTTTTTATCCTCTCATAAGTTAATTGGTATTTACGATGACTAATACAAGTCAACGATCGCACATCTTGAGGATGAGGGTGACAGAGATCCCCGTCCGCCCAGATTAAAAATTTTGGAAAAATCAGGTTTCGAAAGTTGCTCAACCAGTATTCATCGTCTTGACTCTCTTTTTTGCCATTTAACGTAAACTTTACAACGTAACGATTTCCTTCTCTTCTGCATTCGAGGTTGATGAGCAAAGACGCGGCAGTCCTTTTGTAATTTTGTTCACGTAAGATTCTGCAAGCTTGGACAAACGTAATGCACGCCCTTTTGAAGTCTGGAAAAAGGTTATTTACTTTGTAGATCATTTGTAGTTCGTTTGCTCCACTGCAAGGGCTCATCATTCGTTTTCATATCCTTACCAGTACTAAACTCTACATACTGTACATGTATAAGATATGTACGACCAAGATACCTTGACGACGGCGCATATTAGGTAGTGACATACTCAGTTGTCAACAAATGAAAAATTCGATTTTTCGACTGGTCCCAATTTGGGACCAGTTTTGTTGACCTCAAAAATCAACAACTATAAGTTTGAGCTCAATAAAAACTAATTTGTCCGAATTCCAATATGAAAGAATCTAAATTTGAGATGGGTTGCTCAGGCGGCCATAAGAGCACAGACTCCAAAAATAACCGAAAAAAATTGAAATTTTGATTCGTTGCCATGAAGTATGTCACTACCTACGACATGCTCACATGTTGCGTTATAATTATATTCGATCAAAAGAAATAAAATAAATAAATATCCGAATTCTAGCTAAGTCGCTGAGGGATGGCAACTATCGATTCCGGATTCATTCACTTAATGCAAGGTAATGTTCAAGCACAAGATAGTAAACAGAAGAGAAATGAAAGCTCACCCCAATCTTCGTACACTCCAATCTGGCTCTCAAGAATATTTTTGAAATTCACAATGCGAATCAAATTTATTTTTGAGATCCCTTTTCGGGTTAGAGAATCCATTGCATCAGACGTGAAGCGCCTGTCCATTATTGACTTTAAATCATTCTCCAGGTCCTGGTTAGCCTGCAGGCCCAAGTTTGTCTTTATTTCTCTAATATATGGTGCTGAAAATATCCCAGAATTTATCGATGACGGACAGCTTAGTAGGATCGAAGCAGCTCTGAAGAAACCGTTCAGACTTCGCACGTTTCCCTCCAACGTTTCCAGCGGTTCAAGGCTTAGCTTTATCTCTAGTAGATTCTTCTCCAAGTAAGCCAAGTCTACTCCTGTGGTGGTGGTAGCATCCGGGCTGCCTTGCATCCCGGATTCCTTAACCTTATCAACGGGTTTCGGTCCCGACATTATGCTGTCAAATTAACGTGAATCAACTTATCAAAATCAAAAGAACTATAGGAAACCAACGAGAGTGCAGTAGCACTGAAAAGGCGCGCCGAATATTGCTAAACTTCAATTAGAAGTCCTCATATCCCATTCGGACATACATACCTTTTTCAGTAACCAATTACAGTCTTTAATTGCTTGCTTTATAATTTGATCAACACGTTCCTTGTCGACCTCGTCACTGTGCTGTCTAAAGCTCTGCAAGAACAAATAAATGCTCATTATATCAGCAAGATTCTGTTGTGCCAACTTTGATAGTTTTAAATGAAAAAAATTACAACTTACCTGGCGCACGAAGTTTTTGTAATACACCTTGGTATCTGTAGTGGGTAGTCTCTCGCAATTCCTCAGCAAAAATTTGTAAAGATGCTTAGCAGTCTTTATTTCAACTAATAATGTGTTGGATAGGCAAACCATCCTCTTCTTCAACAGCTCCAATTTCTCATTCTAATGGAAAATAAAAACAACTTCATAAATTCATCAGTCATTTCATGATGTGAGTGGCGCTAATAGCACCGTGCTATAAGTACAAATCTAAAAATGATGAAAACACATAGTCACTTTCTGCTTTTCAATGGTCGTGTATTCCTATCTCCGAATGAAAACTTGAGTCAGACTATTATTTTTTAGTATGTTCTTTACTTTTTTTTAAGACGTATTTTCAAAATGAATGAAGGAACAATTAAATTGAGTTTGGTGATTGGTGACTGAATTTATCAGTGCAAAAAGAGTCGTAAGAAAACCAACGTCCAGAACCACAGATCAAACTCAACTCATCTCAAGCACTTACTTTGACTCTGAGAGAAGCCACCACGCCAAGCTTTATAAGAAAATGGAAACGGGAGTGAGCATGTGGTCAGCAAAGACCTCATCCCTCGGTCCATCCTACCCACCCCGCTACATTTATCCGACAATCCGATCCCCTATGCATTATGCAATGCAATCCCCCAGTCACATGAAAGTATCTCCAAGCCAAAGACGTAAAAATGCTGCATTGCCAATTGCCAACCCATCCAAAATGTGCTAAAATTCAGCAAACGCGTCCATCATCAACTTCTAGCTATGGCTAACTACGAAATTCCATCCCTTCCTTGAGCTCTCTATTTCGGCGACCACTCATAATGCCCACCCTGCCCGTGCCAGTGCCATCGTAATATCCAACCATTTCTTATTTTTGCCTCGTGGGACTCTCCAGCCAGCGCTGTCCCATCACTTGCAATTGACTACTTTGCCGTTTCTCAGTGCAATTCTACAATGTTTTCAATCCTTCTTTAGTACTTGATTTCTTTGAGCCAAAACTCGCAATTTACTTGTACAAATTCTTCTAGCTAGCTTCATACCTTCACAAATTGCGAAAATGCACTAATGACAACTGATGACTGAGGGTCCTCTTCCTCTTTGACTCACTCACTCTTGACTCTCTACTCCCCATTGCCATTATCAAATTATCAGTTTCAGATTTGACTCCTTACAAATTACAAATTATCTTAAATTCCAAATGAATGAATTGAAATCACTTACGGCTGGCTCTCTTTGGCTGGTAGTTGAAGATGTGTGATTTCGATTCGATTCGATTATGCCTGCGTGCACGGCGTGCAGCAGTTTGCTAGCTCTTTGGTGAGAAAGGCAAGGTAGAAACGATTTACGGTTGTAACAAAAAATAATTGTGGCGGCCTGTCGATCTAGTTGACTTCTAATACTGAAGACAGCCGAATTTGTCTGAAAAGTTAAAGAAGACAGTCAAGTGCAAGGGTCAAGACTCGATGCAGACGATGAATTTTAGAGAATAGAGAACACAAAAATTTTGGGATGATAATTTCACGGCCAGGCAGGTTTTTGAGATGCCGGTTGTTCGGTTATTGGTTGCGTAGTGTGTGTGGTTTGACAGCACGAGGTTTTGATTCTGCATGTGGGACTGGGAATGTGGGCTGTGGGAAAATGAGCCAAATTACATGTCGAAGTGCGGACAGTGGACTGGATGGATAGTGATTTCTTTCATTTCTATTCTGTTTCCCATCAAACTGAGGCCAAACAATTAACCCAGACTTAGCCCAGCCAGAGTCCAGCACAGCACCCAATGCAATCTATCGCATTTCCACTTCCGACTTCCGCAACTTCCGCTTATCCAACATCCGTTTACCTGTCCAATTTCTAAGCTTGCACTATTGCTTTAAATAATGAGCTTACATGACGTGAGATAATTGATTTGGAAATTAAATAAATACTGTATCAAACTGTAGCCGTTATTGAATGATTTGACACTAAAGCACATTTGGGTGATGTTACTCTCTTGTTTCTCCTCAAACTTTGTTTGTGGACATTGCATTGATGCGATACAGGAACAGTACGAGATGTACAACTTCTGGTGTGTCGGATTTCTTTTAAAAAATATATTACTTCTGGTCGTCCGTCACTGCACTGGTTCGAGCGAATTTCGGTTAGAAATTGGATTTTGGAAAATGTTAAGTAGTTTGTTTAGCATATGCGTACGAATAAAGCGTACAATGTTTCCATTTAAACTAATTTTAAATTAGCACAAATAGGAAATGTGGAAAAGACTTACTATGCATTTTAAAATTAAAGAATATTCCATAATATTCATTGGATGTTTTGCATCCAATCAAACATGTCATGAACACAGGCTGGTAAAAAGCTGTCAACGCTTTTGCAAATTATTCGCACTAGCTTGCACATACAATGCGCAAATGAGAGGGAACTGCCCCGATCGCAATTGTTATAAAATTAACTCTCAGTTACAAGGATATACCCGGGTGAGAGCTAGTTCTTGTTCTAGTTCGGAGCAATGGGTAACAATAGCACGACTATATCAACCAGACGCATACAAATTACTTTGTAGATCTTCAGTTTATAGAATCCCGATAAGTGTCGACTGATAACACAGTCGTTGACCGATCGACACATACATGTACTCTAATCAAAGTCTGATTGTGATCAATCCAATAATTTTATTTCTCCGTTACTAAAAAATTGTAATAAATTCAAATATACCAAAACAACTTTGTTTGCACAACTACTTCCTTTGGCTTTCGTATGGTTGAAGAAGTGTATGTGTGAAGTGAATCTGACGTAGTAGCTGTTCGAACCAGATTTTTGGTAAGACTTTTGCAACATTACAACTCTGCTCATTTTTAATTTGTTAGGGAGTATCAGGCAAGTTCTAACAAGAATTCGTATTAAACATCTGCGAAATCTTAGGCATGTAATCAATTTGCTCTAAACTGCTCACTGCTAACTGACAGAAATGTCAGTTTTAAACCTCAAACTTTAGTTTTGGTTGGTCTACGTTTTCATACTTTTTTCCTTCAAATCAAGTTCCTGCAGAGAACAGAAAATGTGATTTCGTTTTCCTACTGTTACCATTGTATTGTTGTGCCTCTTGTGTCATCGTATCAGTATGTGACACCTGAGTATATTCTGGTAGTTGAACACGTTTGTTAATAAAACCATTTAGAATCGTTTCCCATCTAAATATTCAACGGCTGATTAAAGTTTGCGGAACATTGTGTCGAGGTTTAATCTAAGCTTCCAAATCAATTAGCATAAATAGAACAATTTGAAAAGTTCACAATTAATGATAATTATTGGTAACGGTAATAAATAACAGCGCTGCCATTCAATACACAAATTCCTTTAAAAATCGTGGTCGTCAAATACTTCAGTTCAAATATTTTTAACATTTGCTTAAGTGCGACTTCTAACAAGGCATGAAAGCTATAAAACTCCAATATAGTTAATTCATAAGCACACCTTAGAAATTCGGTTGGGAGTTGGATGGATAGGAAGAGTTGTTGATGTAGGTTCAGAATTTTTCAGTGAAATGCGTAGAGAATAAATAGAAAGGTACAAACGCCAATGACCAACCCGACGATAATGGAATCTTTACGCTTCTTTAAATTAATCTTCTGGATCAAATTATTGATAGCAGGAAAGCGTGTAGTTATATCATTTATTCTGGACTGGATCTTCTTAAAAGCAGCTCGCTGAGTTACCAAACTTTCTTTCGTGTCAATCGCAATGACTATTTGTTCATCAACCATGCGTTCAGAACTGAAACAATGAAAACGTACGTAAGTTAGTTCAGTATGAAAATAAAAAAGTAATTCTAGTTTTTAAGAACGCTGCTTACTTTTTCAAATGATCGTGTTCTTTCATGTACAAGTCCAGTCGGCGATTAAGTGCGCTTTTGCTAGAACTAAATAGAGATAATAATTGTTATATCTATACTTTTCAACACTGTAAAAGTACCTGGAATTGCATTTCACTTACTCAATTTCTTTCTTGACCCCTTGGAGCAATTCTTCTCGTTCTTTTCTAGATCTCAAATTATTTTGAGTCTTCCGAAATTCTTGCGAATAATCTTGTAATATATCACGATGCCGTTGAATCGTGTGAACAACAGCTGGAGTAGAAAGTCCAGGAGTGGCGGTAGAGATTTCTGTCATTAGATCGTTGACTTTGGAAAGTCTGCCCAGAAGTCCTTCGATTTCATCTGACAAGGATTCAAACATTTTGTCACTGCTCAAAAGGGGTGCAGTGTCACTGTCACTGCAAAAACAAAAAAGTGGCTGTTTCAAATTACAATTAATTTATGCCTCCAGGAGTCAAGAGACTACATTTAAATTCCAAGTTTTGAATGTGGGATGAAAACTGTGGGGACCATAAATATAACTAGAGCGCATTTAATATTTCTAGTAAGTGATGGTGTAGTTAGCATTTTAATCTTGACATTTAAATAGGAAAAAGCAAACTAGAATACTGAGTTCC
>JAQGCM010002907.1:0-10119 GCA_034699705.1 Hymenaphorura dentifera
TCTATGCTAAAATCCCGTTTCCTCGTACTTCTAAATTACAACATAAATTTCCTAAGTTAAAGGGAACAAACCCAAAACAGGGTTTCGTTACAAGTCAGCCTCAGCCACTGCCTGGAGAATTCGCCTACGCTGCAGACTTGGTTAGTCACATCCGGATAGAATTTGGCGACTTTTTTACAATCGGAGTTGCCGGATATCCGACAGGTCACCCGGAGGCTTCAAGCTACGCAGATGACCTTCAACGACTCAAAGAAAAAGTTGACTGTGGGGCAGACTTTGTCATCACTCAATTGTTTTTCAGAGCTCAAGATTTTGTCAAATTTGTGCAGGATTGTCGCCGGATTGGGATTAGCGTCCCGATTATCCGGGTATTATGCCGATTCAGGTTAGGCTGGCAGCTAACGGTATTTTTCTAAGAAATGCCGTAAAAAATCCTAAAATTTTTTTTGAACAAATTCAAAAATCTGCAGCCTTGAGGTATCGAGAAGGTGATTTTAAAAAAAATTGTCGTTTGCATTGCAGAGTTTTGGATCACTTCGCCAAATGAAAAAACTGACAAAAGTTGAAATTTCTCAAGAAATTTTGGAAGCCCTTGAACCAATCAAGGACATTTAGAAGCGATTCGAAACTTTGGGATTTCTCAAGCTGTTCAAATGATCAATTTTTTGCTCAATTCAGCAGTGGCGCATGGCATTCATTTCTACACACTTAATCAGTAAGTCAGGACAGGTCGCTCACGGCTAAGCAGGAATTCGGATTCGGACTCCGAATCCGAATTCCTCTGAATTTCTGAGCCGAACTTGCCGCTCAGCTCCGAACGGTTTTCAATTATTGGCAGGCATTTGGGGTTTTAATTGTTGATTACGCGCTTATTACATAATTTTACAACAATCAAATTTTGCACGTATGCTATACTACAGGGGCACTGTTGTCACTGCTGTCGCCAAGCAAGTTGGACTCTGGAGCTCAGAACCAATGACAAAACAATTGACGACATTGCCTAGCTTTGCCACCGAAACCGATTGTTCCGATCCGAATTCGGATTCGACTCGTCAAGCAGAGCAGAGGTGTGAAGATGAAGACTGAAGATTGTGCAACTCAAATCAAATTAATTAATTAAATTTTTAGTTCCAGCATTACATTGCATTGCATTCCATGCTTCTCCAAAACATTTTTGGCCCTGTGCTTGTGCTGTGCGTCGATTTTTTTGATGATTTCAATTAAAAACTATCACAGTTTGTGCGCTTAATCAACAGAAAATTAGGCCTGCAGCAGTTTTAGTTCTTCATTATGTGTTTACCCCCAGGTCTGACAAGGGAGACTTCCAATGTGTTCTAAGCACCTAATAGCGCGATATTTTTTTTTACACTCTCTGGCATGCCCTGAGTGAGAATTAATCGAAATTAGATTGTCAAAATCATTTTAGTTTGCAACTTTATTTTTCTGAAATTTACAAAAATCGCAAAATGGTGAAATTCTTATGTATGCTCTTAACTAAAGGAAACTTCGGGTTTCCTGACAGCGGAACATATAAAAGTACATATCAACCTATAATAATTGTATTGCTTCGAAATTGTAGGGTTGACCCTTGCAGTGCAGTGTATTGCAGATTTTATTTATTTGAAATTGTCAACTGGCCCAGCCCAGCCCAACCAAGTCCAAGTTGGGAGTCAGTCAAAGTCGGAGCCGGAGCCGGAGTTTAGAAAGTTTAGATCCGAATCTCACTCCAAAGTCCGAAATGCCCGGATTTGCAAATTTTGCAGAATGCAGACCATCGTGCGATGCAAAGAGTACGAGATTGACTCTCAAAAAAGAGTTGCGATCCAAGAGGACTTTTCCTCGTCAAAAAGCTCAAGTTGGGCTGATCCTGAAACTTTTCTCAAAAAGCAAATCTCTGACTGCCTGCCCACCAAATTTAAATTCATTCATTTCCACAATTTTTGCCAACCGACCGATTTTCTTGCAGGCAGGCAGTTGTTCATTTTTCGCACGATTTTCACACGATCAGTGCAGTGCAGTGCAGTACATATTTTCAGTACTTTTTGATGACCTTTGACCTGCCTGCACCTTGGCCGGCGAGGCGAGCTTCGCGGGTTCGGTTGGACGGCAGCAATTAAATAAATAAATTTGAGCTGATTCGTCTCGTCAAAAATCACTGAAAAATGGAAGGCGACGGTGTCGGCGGTGGAGGGGGCGGGGGCGGAGGAATTTCTGAAGTACGAGAAGTGAGTGAATTATTTGACCTCATGGAGTCCAGCCAACTCTCCGTCGTCAACGAAATCAAGGCCCTCATTCTCGAGCACTTCAACTCAAGTAAGTCAAGCAGGTCATTCAATTTTTGCAATGTAATTATGTGATGTAATTAATTTATTTTCAAATTTTTAATTAACGGTAGTTAAAGCAAGTCAAAATTAATTGCTCGTCAAGCAAGTCCATGCATGCATGAATTCCGAATTTGCCAAATTATTTGCGCTTATTGGAATGGAATGCAACAATGCAAATGTTGGTCTCAAATGCAGTGCAAGTATGGTCAAACCATACTTGGCCATTAATTTTGCCAGCTAATTTTTTTTATAGTAAGTCGAGTCAGGCATAGGGCCGTCATACGAGTAAAATGTAGGAGCAGCAGCAGCAATAGCAGAGCCTTAATCAAATTTTAATTCTGAAGTGAAGGGCCCACCCCTTCGCTTCCGCAGGCAAGGCACGGCTGACCAGGCAGGCATTAAATACCAAGTCAAGTCATTCATATCTTATCGTACTCAACGCACTGCACTGCACTGCACTGCATTGAAACTTGAGGTAATTTGGGCAGGCAAAAATGTCACAAAATAATTAAGAGTAGCAGCACCAGCGAGGAAATCAAGGGACAAGGACGGCTCAGGCTCAAGGGCGCAAGGGGTCAGTCAACAAAATCAGAGTCGGGGTCGAGGGTCCTTATCGTCATCGTTAAAATTATTTCTTTGAAATCTACTCCACCGACGTAACCTAATTCCATTGCACAATGGCTTACAAATTAATAAATTTTCACGAAAGCCAAGCCAGGTAGATTTAATCACGACGACCAAGTCCACGAATTAGACGTTGACTCACACAAATTTGAATCATTGTCAAACTCATAGCCATCGCAGAGCTTAATTGGCAAAATTTGTGTCCTTGGCGCCAGCGCTAGCAAAATTCCACTTGCGGAAACTGCAAAATCCATTGTTTCGCAAAAATTGCAATGCAATATGGATTACTCCGAGCTCATCTTGAGTGGTGAGTGGGACGTGACTGAATTGTTTCTTAGATTCGACACGTCCACTGACTCCGCAACTGTCGAACAAATTGAGACTATAATTTGGGAACGTTTTATTTCAAGTGAGTGAGTGAATGCATCGCATGCACGCATTGCACGCGAAATTGCGAATTTGCGAAATTTGCAAACAAGTTGAAGGTCAAATTTGACCAAAATTGTTGCGTCGTAATTTGATTTTAGTTTTGACTTGTTTGTTTGATTGATTTTTTTGTAGCCAAAGAGTCATGGCTCGTGGGCGGACTGTACGACTACTACATTATTACTCAGTCTACGCGATGCATGGAAATTTTAATTTCTGTCTCGAGAGAACCTCATGACAAATACGTGATTGACAAGTAAGTTAAATTTGCAAATTACAAAAATTTTGCAATGCAATTTTGCAATGATTTTGCAGAATAACGGAAGGAATTCGTTCACCGCTCAACCGGAAACAAAGTTTGGTATTTTTTGGCTATTTGGTGAGACGACAACCGTCTTGGCTCTACAAAATCTTTCCTCATCTCATGAGAGAAATATTCAAAATTATGAAGGTAACCCCACGCAAAAATTGCGCAGTTTCGTGTTTTGTTGTGCAAATTTGCCAAAATAATTAGTTAATTGTTTGATGTTAACTTTAATTTTTTTTCGCAGACTGACACAGACGTGGTCGTCCTTCTCACCGGCCTTCTGAGCATAACCACAGCGCTCCCAATCATCCCTGCGAATTTTGCACCGCACATCACCGAAGTGTTTGACGTTTTTGGGTGAGTTGAGTAGAGTTGTTAGGGAATTTTGTTTTCGCGAATTTTGTTTTTGCAAATTTTGCTTAGCAAATTTTGCTCATTGTTGCCTGTTGCAAATTTTGCAATCATTTGTATTCACAGGAGATTGGCGATTTGGTTGAATAGTGCGAAAATTGCTGAAGAACACATGCTTCACCTTCAAGTCGCACTTTACTCGCTCTTTCATCGACTCTATGCCATGTACCCTTGCAATTTTTTGTCAAACCTTCGCCACACTTTTGCTCCGAATGACAAGCGCTCCGTTTTCATTCATAAAATTAAGGTACGAAATTAAAATTAACTAATTAATTAACAAATTAACAACTTTTAATTAGTTAAATTCTGATCACCCCTGACTTCCTAACTAATTGACCTGATTTTTATTTAGCCAATGTTGGAGACCGTCAAAATGCATCCGCTCCTCGTCTGCGGCACGAAAGAAGGGGAACTTATCCCAAATCGCTGGACAAATAAAGAGCAACATGACATCATCGCCGAGTGTGCCAAATTGTCACTCGACGTCTTAGAGTCTGGTCTTCCTGAAGAACCGTCGACCATAAATTTGAGGCCGTGGCTTTCTAGTGGGGCGTCGATCGACAACAGCAACAATGGCAATTGTCAGGGTCAAGGTCAGGGTCACGGTCAAGGTCACGGTCAGCACGGTCACGTCCACGGGGCGTCCTCGCCACCAGTTCAGACTCCTACTCCTCAGTTTGCGGCTGCGGCGGGTGTGCCAGGTATGGACACTCTTTTTTTGACTGATAAAAAAAGCGAGGGTTGGCCTCAATTTTTTGTTGTCCATTGCAGCAGCAGCGGCAGCGCACCCGCTGACGACGATAAAACCGCACCAGCTGTCATCCCTGATCCAAGAAGCGATGAATGTTGAGACCAAAGACTTGGCCACTTTAGCGTCCTTGGTGGACGTCTATGCCTCTGCTCCGCCTACGCCGTTGACTGCGACTACGACGACGGCTGGATATGTTCAATCATCGGCCGGCCCTGGATTTTCTGGAGCTCAAGGTCAGGGTCAAGGGCTAACAGTTTCGGCAGCTAAAAGTACGGCATCACCGCCGGAGGCTGCGGTTGAGGCAACGCCTGAGAATACTCCATTACCGAAGGTAACTTTTGCTCAAATTTTTGCACTTTAAGGGTGAGCCCATCTAGAATAGTAGGAATCCCAGGGTTGCGAAACCGGATTTTGTTTCCGATTCCAAATAATTCGAATTATTGTTAATACGGATTCAGATTCAGATTCTTTTTTAATTTTCGAGTTGCAAATTCCAATTTCAATTCTGATTTTTCGTAAATTCCGTTTCGGATTATTTCAATTTCCAATGGCGATTTGAATTCCGATTTTTTTAATTCTTAACAAAAACTTGCTAAATTTTTTTAAAAATGCAGTAGATTTCTAAAAACTCCACTAAATTTCTCTTTCGTTTTGTTCAATATAATTCAAAATTGGTCGAAAGTCTCAAACAACCTTTGGTGTTTTTCTCGTAGTTGGAAAGTTTCACATTTACTTCCCAAGGATTAAAAAAACTGGAATTGGAATCGTTTCTAAACTTGTAATTCCGATTCCAATTACAATTATTTTTGAATTCGAATTCCGAATTAAAATTTGAATTCCAACTTTTCGATTCGTTCCGGAAGCCAATTTTATGATTCCGAAATTCCGGCTTCCTTCAATCCCAGATTCTAATTTTTTGAATCCTATTCCTTCAATTCCGGCTCCCAATTAATTTCCGACTATTTTCGAATTCCAATTCCGGTTCGCAACCCTGAGGAATTCTGCATGGAATTTGAACTCAATTTTGCCAAAAATTTGCCCAGAAAAAGTCGATAGTCAAGTTTTCGTCGTTTTTTCTTTCGTTTTCGTTCGTAAATTTTTAGTTGTGTGACGATTTTTGCTTACACTGTTTTTTTGTTGGCTTTTTGATTGTCGTCGTCGCCGCCGTGTAGGATAAGGATCGAGTGCATTTTAAGTTACCGACGCCCGGGTCTCCCGCTTCCACCGCACATTTGACGTCTCCAAGACCACCGCCGTTGTCCTACACTAGGACCACGTCACAGTCTTTCACTCCGCCCATGTCGCCATCTAGTTCAGTCCCGCCGTCCCCTGCTCATCACACACATGCGCATGCGCACGCGCACGGAAGTGAATCGTCTGGAGCCGCTTCCGGTTCCGGTCCTTTTGGCGGAGGGCCCCTCATGCGCCGAGACTCAATCTTTGACTCGATCAAGAAAGACTCGGTCATGCATCAACGGTTGCAAAAGGTTTTGTTGTTTTTGTATTTTTTTTGTTGCAAAAATTGCATGCATGCATGTTTTAATTGTGAGAGTGAATTTGCAAAAATTTGCAAAATCTAATTGTTTTTATTTGACTTCCGGTTTCTCGGTTATTCAGGTGGTGAATGAGCAGCAACAAGGTTCCGGTTCTAGTTCCACTTCCGGTTCCAGTGTTGGTGGGCCGCCGGTGTTCAAGGACGAGGGCAAAAGATTAAGTGCAATTTCTTTGGGTGAAGGTGTGCCGATGGCGGCCCCGACGGAAGCAATTCCAGTCCCAGTGCCTTTCAATCCGAATTCGGATGCGGGTGCGGGTGGAGGAGGACCTTTGACCCCGATGCTTGGCTTGGGTGGCGGGGGCGGAGAGTCTCTCACGGATGACTCTGACGAACACTATTGCAGCACGGCTTCCGGGTGTCCACTCGGAGCTGGCTCGATGCCAAATTCACAGTAAGTTTATTCACGTGGGCGGGGTCAAGTCGTCGAACCAGGTTTTTTGACCTTTGACCTGACCATTCGGTTGCTCCCAGGTCCATGATGGCTTTCGCCCAACGCGTCAACCGGATCCGGTACCATACTCATTGCGCTGACCGAAATTCCGAAGGCCCGTCCCCCGGAACATCCCCATCGACCCACATCACGCTTCCAGTGCCAAAACAAGTGAAGCGGGCCAACTCTTGCCCTGCGATTGTCGAAAATCCGAATGCCGAAAAAGAAGCGGTCGCGGTCGCGGCCGGCGCTGCCGCTGGGTCCACGACGACGACGCCGACGACGACCGAACCGGACTCGATTGACGGCCCTGGGCTGTCCAAAGACAGGCCACAACAACAATGGGTTCAACTTCAGCCATTGTTGCAGCCGTCGCAGCCATTGTTGCCGCCGTCGCAGCAGCAACAACAACAGCTCCAGCCCCCCGGGGAAGAAAAACTTCAACCCTACGAACCGTTTTTCGAAGGACTTTTACCACAATTTCTTCAAAGTCCTGGACTATCGAAACCTGAGCTCGAGTCTCCGCATCACCTCCTCGATCATTGCATCAGCAAGGCAGCATTTTTGCACGGCAAAGCTGGAGACGAAAGTCTGGAAGTCGTCAAATGTCAAGTTGAGTTGCTTCACGGTCAACTTTTGTTCGAGCGTCATCGGCGTGAGTGTCATGCTCTGAGGAATCGAAGTCTGGCCAAGAAATGCCGGTCATTTCAGCAGAGAGAGGAACAAACTTTTGCTCTGGTGAGTTCTGTGTGGATGCCTAGCTGGGGTAGTGGTCTAAACTCTTGTGTGGCTAGCCTGTCCACTAGTTCCGGGTTCGAATCCTGGTGACTCGGTTATTAAATTGTTGTGGTTTACTTTGTTTTTGACAGAAAAATCAGCTCCACAATGCCGAGAAAGAGGTGGCCGCGATGCGGGCCGAAGTGCAAATCCAGCGTGAAAAATCGAAAGAAACTGCCAAAGAACTCCAGCAAATAATTTCAGAGCTGGAGACCAAGGTAGACACTTACAAGCGGGAGATTAATTCTCTCAAAACTTCAAAGATGGCACTGGAGAGCAAATATGCTCAAATGCACCTGGATCATCAAGTCATGCTCATTGTAAGTCGTCAAGGTCAAAGTCGTTACCCCGAAATTGCGAAATTGTCCGGGTAATTCGGGTTTCGGCTAATTCGGGCTAATTTTCGTTTTTTTTTGGTTGCCGCTGCGATTGTTGCAGGAGAGAGACCAACACGGAGCTCAGATTTTCCAGTTGGAGAATGAAGTGAAATACAGCAAAAAATACGTCGAAGTGAACGCAGGGTTGAAACATTCGCTGGACAAGGCCCACCGTGAAATTTTATTTTTGGGAGAACTTTGTCGTCGTCAAGAGGAAACGCTCTCCAACTACAACCATCTCCAACACGTTGAGTTTGAGATGGACCAAATGAAGACTGCCTACGAGTTGGAAATGAATGGTACTTAATTTTTATTGGCCAAATTTACAACGACTAGAATTTTTTTTGCACCAAAAGTGAAATATTTCATTTCACTCGGGGTTAAATTTAGGTAGCCATAAAATAAAATTGTGGGTTGTTTTTGTGGCTTCTCAAACTATTCACTCTAGGTAGAGTTTGAAGTTAAGTATTTCACTTTTGGTGCAAAATACTACGGATGCTAGGCATGCCCCGAAGTATGCATTTGGTCGCTTACTGAATGGTCAATATTCGGTGAATTCGGTCAAATTATTCGGTATTCGGCCCCTATTCGTCGGCATTTGGTAAATTCGGTTGTTGCCGATTTCTGAAATATTTCTTGAACTTGCGTCGGACTCAGAAGCGAAGAATTTCATTTTTTTTTTTGGAGATATTTGGCACACGCACAAGGGCAGCAAATAAACGTGCTTTCATCGTGACTGCTGACTAATAGAAATTTTGCACAAATTTTGTAGCTCATTTTGCAAATTCTGCACCCCCCATCACCTTCTGTAGATACTAATTTGCTAGTTTGCCATGAAATATTTGACGAGCCAGAATGAATGCAATTTCCGATGACGCCCAACCATGTAATTTCATTTTATCCAAATTTGGTCCGATTTTTTTTTTGCAGAATTGCAAATCGCTGCCCGGACGAATGCGTCAAAAGCAGCCGCGGCTCTCGGGTATATTAATCACCTTCAAGAGGAACTAGAAAAGAAGGATCACGTAGTTGAGCGCTACAAGAAATACCTGGAGGACGCTGGTGTCGAGCAAAAGCAAGAAATTAAGGTAGGACGGACTAGTACTCATTTTGAAACCCCTACTAACAAGGGACACTTTCGAGGTTTTCTAAGCATCTAATATGGTGATATTTTATTTTACACTCTCTGGCATGCCCTGAGTGAGAACTAATCGAAATTAGATTGTCAAAATCATTTTGGTTCGCAACTTTATTTTTTCGAAATTTAAAAAAATCGCAAAATCACGAAATTCCCTTGGTCTTAACTTCGGGTAAAATCGAGTTTCCTGAGGAGCCCCCTTAAGATTTTCAAAAAATCTCAAAAGTCAAAAAATGATACTTTTAATTTACTCAAAATGTACGCCTGAACGCAATAAACGGAAAATTTTGGAAGAATTGAGTAAATTAAAATGTCATTTTCTCATTTTTGAGATTTTTTGAAAAATGCTAAGGGAGGAGTCAGGGAACTCGATTTTTCTTATAGTTAAGAGCATTGGAAATTCGTCATTTTGCGATTTTATCAAATTTTAAAATAATAGAGTTGTGAACCAAAATGATTTTGACAATCTAATTTCGATCAATTCTGAGTCAGGGCATGCCAGAAAGTGTAAAAACGCAATTTAGCGATATTAGGTGCTTAGAACACCTCGGAAGTGTCCCTTGTCAGTCCTCCCCCCTGGAAAACTAAAAGACTAATCACAAATTTCCCCCCTCAGAAAATGGATGCTCGATGGGAAGAAGTCAAAAACGACAATCTTCGACTCGAAATGGAGATTTTGACCCTCAATCATCAACTCACGGTCAAGAGCTACTCGTCCCGAGACATCGTTCGACGCACTTGTCCCCACAACGGAGAGTCGGCGAACAACAGTGCTGGGAATTCTGTTGGGTCAGACGTGGACAGTGCGACGAGTGCCGGCGGAATGCACCTGAGCCCTCCGGACAAAGAAAAGGACAAAGCTTTGCTCATTTTCGGGAGTCCAGAGTTTGGGAGCTCGATCGGTGCTGGAATGGATGCTCAGGCGCATGCGCAAAATGTCGCGTCTACGGCTGCCTCTGCGTCAACTCAACAATCAGTTGAACCACTCCAGCCAACAAT